>OY757272.1:2826301-2886375 GCA_963584085.1 Pyrausta aurata | reverse complement strand
AGCCAGAAAGATGCTGGTTCGAATCCCGCCGTGCGCAATTTTTGGTTTCATATTTCATCTTTTAAGAATAAAATATGACACTGTGAGTGTTAAAAATATTGTAAAACCATTGAGTAGCGAAGCGTTATCATTTCCAAGTTGAATTTATTCTGTAAAGAATAACTACTTGGCCCGCTGTTGCATAAACAGACGGGTAGATGGCGCTAACGTCACGCAATGACGTATCAATGAGACCAAGAATTTCGCGCGGTCGGACCGACGGCACGGTAGCTCAATTGGAAGAGCAGTTGGCCCGGATAGCCAGAAAGATGCTGGTTCGAATCCCGCCCGTGCGCAATTTTTGGTTTCATATTTCATCTTTTAAGAATAACCGGAACTTATTTATATAAGTGACAAACAAATTAAATTTTAGCTAATTAAAAATAAAGAATGTCCTTCTATAACATCACTGATTTGCTAATAAGTAGGCTATAAAATGTGCAGTTTTAATGCCATGCACTAAGTACTTGAGTTACTACAAAGGAAGCAGGCTAATAGAAAAACTGACCTTGCTTTTTAGCACTTCTAATCAAAATAAAATCAGACCTAACGATCGCCTTATATTCATAACGGACGCAAGTGATTTAGGTTAATAAAACATCGTTATCTAAATTAGGTATTGCAACACCTAGTTATTTTGCGTTTTATAAAAAAAGTTTTTGCCGGAATTTTTGGTTTCATAATTAATCTGATAACAGTAAAGTGATGATGGTTACGACAGCTTTAGGAATTCACTAAGATTGCTGCGATCATCTTTCAAACAGAATTCCAAAAGCAGTTTAGCCTATTAAACGATAAAACCAGACCCACATCCTAAAATAAGCTTAAATAAGCCCAGCGCCGAAGGACCATTAAACAAATCCCTTTTTCGAACAATTAAGAGGGCCGATTAAAAAGGTCTTAATCGTTTAAAAAAGGACTAAAAAAGCTATGTCCCCAGAATGTCTTTATCACATGCATGCCACTCTAGTTTTTGTGACATTTCGGTGGCTGCCAATAAACTTTAATAGTTCTGTGTTGCCATCAAAAAGTTTTTAAAACTACCCAAATCTGAATAAAGCAGACTGACCACTTTTTATATTATTTAAGTTTGGAAATATGGATATGGATCAATTTTTTCCGAAATAAAAATTTATTTATTTATTTACAACTTAATTACACTATGGAATAGGTCAGTAATTCCAGAACGTTTTTTGTTCTATTTTATTTATCTTGAATAATGAATAATGTTCGATAACTTAATGTATAAGTATATTGATGAATGCTCATATGTATATTGATAAATGCTCAATCATCTAGGGCTAAAAGTAATTTAATATAGGTAATGTTAAAAACACAAAATATCACTTTATTTATCACATCAACACATACTTGACGATAAGCAATGGAAAATTATAATTCTTATCTTTTCTATAATATGCTATTTCACGAATTCCGTTTGTCTGTTTTTTATTACTTGTCGTTCGTTATACAGCGTGTGACCTGTAATAGGAGCAAAAATTTCAATCAATGATACTACAGAGTATACAGAGTAGAGTATACCTATACTTATACTCTGACTGACTCTCTGACTTATCTGAGACTGTGTAATGACCAGTCATAGACCTTTAAAGCTTCAGTAAAAAAAAAACTAAAAGCACGAATCCGAACGAATAACTTGTTAAAGGCGTAATTACGAATATTTACTACAATTCAGGAAAGTGATATCGTAAAAATTAATTAGAGTAAAGATAATCTCACTGGATCGATATCTAAATCCTTTAATGGCGTGTTAGATTTCAAATACTTTAATAGATCTTATTTCTAATCAATTTAGCTCTTCATCCATTATTTCAATGATACGTTATCGTATCGTTTTTTAAAAGGACTTGTTTATGACTGTTTAATTGTTCTATTTTAATATCTTATAAATTATTACATAAACTATAACTTTAGTAGCCTAAAGAAGTATGAATTCCTAGTCAGTAAAAATATTACATCATATTAATAATCTAGAAACCTCTCCATAAATAAAATTGGTGCATAATTGGCGTATCAAGAACTTTAAAATTTCCCCAAAATTGGGGACTTTTCGATAGCCAGTAACACTCCCCAAACCAACAATCCATCAGGCCTCTCATTAGTCATTTAAACACCGGACAATCTTATCCCGATCGGAATAAGGTTTATAGTTAAGTGTTTAAATTATTAAGTCTGCTGGAAAGACATTTTACGAGAGGCCAGGTAGCGAATGGAGCTATAAAAATTAGTACGACCCCCGTTTAATACCAATAGGGGTCCGCGTTTTAAATTCTTGGTCGTGACTCTTTAGGTACTTACATACTATTTTTAGAAATGTAAATAGTTTTTACTAGCTCATCATAAAATAAAAATACAAACCAACAATGTAGGTACGATTCAGGTATCTCACGCCTAACCACTTTTAAACGAAAACCGCATGCACACACGACACAAAAATCATTATCACTCACTCATCACTACTTACAATCAAAAGACGATACGAGGTTCAAGAAATTAGGCATAGGCTGGAGCCCTATTTTTAAAACACTCGTTTTAATATGACGAGTGATTTTCGTTCGAATATGAATTAAAAGTCAACGAAAATACTAGTTTTCGAACGAAAATCACTCGCCATCTTAAATCGAGTGATATTTAAGCGAGTGATTCAAAAACAGAGTCCCTGAAGATGATGGCGAAATACCGCAACCGTACATAAGGATGCCAATACCCTTTTCTATTTAAAATCTTCAGAGAACAAGGTATACTTTAATTAAATTACCTTTTTCTCCAATTGTGTAGTTGTTTAGAGAACTCAATGATGACCACAGGTTTGATTCCTAGATAATATGCTCATCATATTTGATACACTCCCATTTAAGATGGTGACGACGCGTTTGGTGTAGTGGTTAGCGCTCCTGACTATTACGCCGGCCGTCGCGGGTTCGAATCCTGCAAGGGGCAAATGTTTGTGTGATGAGCACGAACATTTTACCTAAGTCATGGGTGTTATATGTATTTAAGCATATATGGGAGACGCCCCCGTCATAATCGTTGTCTGGAACTTCGTAACACAAGGAAGAAAATTCCTTACCACGAAACCAGACAATTGGTGTGTTGTCTGGCGCATATATATTTATATTTATTTAAGATGAATAACGTATAGCTCTAAGATTCCAGCAATATAGAAAGCGAGAAAAGAGCTTGTTTGATGAACAAGTCATTTCATGAACCCTAATAATAACAGCTCATTTCATGAAACCATCTATTTTTATATCAACAATAAAACATAACGTTAAGCCACTTCACACTAATGGACGTAGCCACAGAGTCGAATCAATAAACGAATCCCTACGGAACCAACTACAAACGGTCGATTTATAACGTTTATAACAAAGACATTAGAACCCATTGAGATAAATACTATAGAGAAGCAAACTTCATAAGCGTGCCTGACAAAAAGCATGACCACTTGCTTGACAGTTCAACGGAGACGACGTAGCTTTGAAACCGCTAGACGTTTGAACGTCAAATTATATCTGTCTCACTTACACAAGTCAGAACGCTATACCGGGACGTACATTAGACAGTGACAGCAATATAAACAAACAGTTTTGGGTCGGGGTGGCCTACCATAGAAAATGTTACCCCAAAATTCAAAAAATCAACTCATACAAATTATGTTTGTTTTTTTATCAATATAACACTGTAACTTAGAAATGATTTTAAGCTATAGTCCATTTGATTCATGATGAGTACTGGGACATTTCTTGACATGACACATTCTTTTGTTTTCACACATTTTCATAAATCAAATGGACTATAAAAGTATTTTAACGTGTTTTTCTTAAATATAAAGGTAAATATTGAGCATTGCATGAGCTTTGAAATTAGAAAAATATAGGGAATTTTGTTTTCCGATCAATGACTTTAATAGAATCGTCCATGCAGCATTTAATAATGGAGGTTTATTTTTTATATGGTCCGATAGCTTGAGTCCAGATTAAACGGACTTATGACGGAGGGATTTGCAATATTTTGTAACATTAGTAAGAAAGTAATAACCTGGAGAATCCAGCTGTGTCCTTCAATTTAAATTTTCGCTCTTTTAGAGACGTTTCAACAAGATTTAAATGCATTCACATCACATCTATTTATAAGTATAACTTTGTCATCTGGCAAAATATTAAAATTCTCCCCTAAATGTGGGAAATCAATCCTATTTTATTAGCGGCAACCCTGAACCTTATTTTAAATTTCGGTATTTTTCTTGTGTTTTAACGTTGATCTTAATTCTAAAACTCATTTAGAACGTTACTCTGGAAGGTGGATTAGGTTTGCGTGCCCTTGAACCGCATTATTTCTCAAAGTTTGACCCGTTTTTAAGTAATTTTTCTCTAGGTTCATCTCGGTTGGCATCTGTAAGAGCATTGATTTGACGTAAGCTGCCCAATACTGCGCATATGTCTCCAGACATATGTTGTTGTTAAACTTGTTTCTACGGTAACTGCTAATCTATAGAAATATATATATCAATGTTAGAACCACTACCGATGTAATTATGGCTGCATAAACATTTTATTGTTATTGCTTCATGCCACTCTTATTCGTTTGGGCCCGTATTAATCAAACGAGCCGATGTTTAACCACTTAAGTTCTTTGGTCTCCTGGAGTGCAGGCACAGAGGGTATTAGCAAAAAAAAGCTATTTCCGAAGCAACTAGTGATACGGTCTAGCTTTGTACTGGTTACACATTTATCAGAATTAAATTGAGTATCTTATACTATACTATACTATCACCAACAGTGAAAACTGTATCAAAAACAACGTGACTCACGAATTAAAAAGCTAACATAAAAATCATTTACTTTTGCATATACCTACCACGGGGGGCAATCATACAAGTCCCAATATACACCCCACTGCATAACATAGGTAATACCACAGATAATATAATACTACTAGGTAATACTAAGGGCCCTCACCGCTATACCGAGTTACGGTCCTTTTCACAATGTCCTAAGTTCTCGTTAGCATTATCTATCCAATAGATCATACGAAATGTCGTTCGATTCTTCAATTAGTCCTTGGTTAGCGCTTCTTTTTCGATGGTGAAACAGGCTATATATATATTGTTATCGATCATGGGATCGATGGTAAATAAAACTAGTATTCTTCCATACGTTGTATAATCAGCCACCACAAATAAAGGGTTTTACATAGGTAGCACACACGCGTCTTCAGTGTTAGGAGTCCCAGCGAGGTCTGTCCGTCACCCGAACGGCCCCGCCTGCGCCCGGCGTCTCTGCTGACACCGCGATCGCTAACACGGCCATACTGACCACAGCTTCGTCCTCGAAGCTCTAGGGTATCTGAAACGAAAGAGCCGTGAGATAGGGTGTTACAGCCCTCTCACATCTGCCTGACGTCATTGTCAGAAATACCGTAGCCTGATTCCATCATGGCCACCAACCTGACTTTTATAGTCAGAAATAAATCTGCCTGACTTTTTTAGCCAGAAGAAATATACCTGCCTGACTTTCCTAGTCAGCTTTGCCTGACCCTTGCCAGACTTAGAACCACTTGACAACCCATGTCAGAATAACTACCACCTGACACACATAGTCAGCATTACATCAGCCTGATTGGGCACATATCGACCTGTCCCATCAGAATTATAACAACCTGACCTATCAGTCAGAATCATACATGACCGCCTGATCGAAGGCACACTGTCCTATTCAATCAGAATAACAACAGCCTGATCTCAACAGTCAGAATCACAACAGCCTGATATACTAATCAGATATGCAACAGCCTGATCTAACCAATCAGAAACACAACCACCTGATACAACCAATCAGTAGTACATCAACCTGATCTAACCAATCAGAAATACAACAACCTGATCTAACCAATCAGAAATACAACAACCTGATTTAACCAGTCAGAAATACAACAGCCTGATTTAACCAATCAGAAACAACAACATTATCTAATCAATCAGAAATACAACAACCTGATTTAACCAATCAGAAATACAACAGCCTGATTTAATCAATCAGAAACAACAACCTTATCTAATCAATCAGAAATATAACAACCTGATTACACCAATCAGAAATACAGCAGCCTGAATAATCAGAGTAATCAGCCTGATTTGAATAATCAGAATGACAGCCTGATTTATAAAATCAACATTACAATAACAGCCTGATTAATCAGAATTACTCCAGCCCGAACAACGCAGGCCAATCAGAACAGCCGGTCGATTCCACTTACCACTCCATGAGTGCTGCCATTGAATTATCCAACATACTCCGGAATCATAACAATAACAAATTTATATGTTTGCCGGCATAACACCATGCCCTTCCGCTTTTGAATCGTCACCCAAAAGCACTTGTGCATTTGTTTACACAAAACTGTCAGCCGCTAGTCTCGCCTGCCTACGCGAGTTAGCACTCGTGCCATTGCACGTATAATATGGCACACTTACGGCCCTGCCGCCTCTCATCAGCCTGCATAAGATAGCACCCGTGTTCATCACACACGTATGACCGCTAAAGGCCCTACCTCTTCTCTTTCTGAGATAGCATCTACCAATGTATAAGTATGACCAGTCGGTCCTGCCTGCCGCTCCCCTTACTGAGGTAGCATCTGTGACCATGCACAACTGACCATAAGGTCCTTCCACTCTCCTTGAGCTAGCTTTCGTGTTCTTACACGTATGACCAAAAAGGTCTTGCACTTCTCTCACCAGTCTACGTGAGATAGCTTTTCATATGCACGCAACAGCGTCAGCCATAATTCTTGAGTTCTGCCAGCTATTATTTATTTCATCTAAACTTTTCTGCTGTGTTTGCGGGATTCTACCCCATAAAGGTACAATAGGAATTCAGTTTTACAATTTATCAACAGCGATTCTCCTTATCAACTTCAGATGAGTCGCTCGGCCTGTCTATTACATTGACAGATTTTATGCATATCGCCTTCTACGAAATTCAAGTTATCGGCCACCGCCTCTCGAAGCAGTTAAACAGCAATGACTTTCTGCCAGTAATATTCTCTTCTCTCCACGATATTAAAATCGTTTTACATCCGCGAAAACTCATTATCACACATCTATCTAATGTTTCATGCGTGAAAACTCATCTTCACACAATTAGTATTCCATCCGTGAAAACTCCTTTTCACACATTAGTATTCTGCTGATATTACATGTCCATCTTAATCACTCATGCATGATCAACTTCTCTACATGACAAAGTATTCATTTAGCTTTAATTTTCCACCGGCACTTTTCTAAGCCTTGTTTATCATTTCTTTAATCATTATTGTTATCGTTGTCCACCAGCATGTAAATCAACTAATTCTGCACTGTTTCACGTGCAGAACGCACGTACATTCATAATTGCAATAGGTATTGTACGAGTACAACCATGATCTTCCATTTCGTGCCAACTTTATTCAAAGCTTTTAGATTCCATGAAACAATCGTCACTGATACGCCCAACAAAGTCACAGTATGTTTACACTGACCCATTGTTTATGTTAGGGGCCCCGATCTCCATAGCCGTAATCATGTGACGCGCACCTCTAGATTTTGCCTTATAAGCAAATCTTCCTTGGCCGGCCTCACCGCACACATAACAACAAGGGCTCTTTGTTTCACCGCCCGAAAGGTATGTGAAGGGTGAACTTGAAACTTATTTCAATGCCATCCAATGCTTCATAAAAGATAAGGCATCGTTAAGTCGGGAACACCTGCGGGTATTAGGTATTATTCATCTTCGTGATCGTAACATTTGTTTCTCTTTTTGATTCACAACCTTGCATAATGAAACTCAATCGTTGTTTCAATTCAATTTCACGAACCATGCTACCAGCATTATGCCGACTTCTGCCGTCGTTCACCGGACTTCACATCACATTGTACTTCCGCTGATCTTCAACCGCATCTTGCCCGTTCTCCTCTTGCAACACACAAACTCGATGTTATTGCATGTCTGCCACTGCTATAGCGTTTTCTCAGCCTAGATTCATCTTTTAATCGTTTCTTCCAAGATTACTTTTTCAGTCATCATCAACCAAAGGTCGTACTGTGTCCGCGCCTTTATACTTCAACCAGACCTCACCGCCATACCAGCTTTCTCACTCACTCCAAACATAAACATCCGCGAATTAATCGTTTCTCCTTGTGGATCACCTCCCCACACAAATCCCATCATTCCCAATTAGTAGAATCAAAACCAGGACTGTGTATTTTCGTGGGGAAACTCAACGTTGCTGCCTCCGCCTTCACCATGAACTTTCATCGATGGCTCCTCGCTGACGTACATAAATCATCCGCGATGTACAAAGAATATACGTATTCACCAAGTCAACCAGCTCCTCATCGTTGTCTTGACTTTCAGTCTCCACCAGACGTCACGTCTGTTATTCATTTATTCCGCCGACGCCGATTCGAGCACTTATGTTCCACCGCTTTGATGACCACAACAATGTCACTATTTAGTCCACCATCATACGAGTTCAACTGCCACTTAAGTTCACTTTGGTAGTCACTTGATTTGAGTCCATGTTGGATATTATCCCACCGCTGTGTTATCGATCATGGGATCGATGGTAAATAAAACTAGTATTCTTCCATACGTTGTATAATCAGCCACCACAAATAAAGGGTTTTACATAGGTAGCACACACGCGTCTTCAGTGTTAGGAGTCCCAGCGAGGTCTGTCCGTCACCCGAACGGCCCCGCCTGCGCCCGGCGTCTCTGCTGACACCGCGATCGCTAACAATATCTTATCTTATGTATCCAATTCGAGATTAAAATCTCTTGTCAACATTAGCTGAAAGTCAAACTGAAAGCAACAGAGTTATGAGGTAATCATAGTTATCCATGTCCTGAGGACAAAGAGAGTTTGAAAGAAACTATAAGGAAGGCTACATTTAAATAAAAAAATATAAAACTGATTATTATTATTTGTAGGTTGTTGGGCCCTATTGGTGCCAGCTCAACCAGTTATGATCTGTTGTGGCAGTCCTTATGTTAAAGTTCACTGCTTTAGTCCGGTTGAGTCTATAATACATAAAACTGATAGAGCCTTACATTTTTTAAATAGCAATTTGAGTTAAGTACTCAATTCACATCAATATGACGAGTATAAGCAAATAAATAATCACATGATGGCCATTATCGAACTAATCCCAGCTAATAAGTAATTATCCAAGTAATTATCACCTTAAATTTAGGCATTTCTGTTAATGTTGAGTAATTATTATTTGCAATAAACTCATACTAAGCTCGGTTGTACCATATTTCTTTACTTAACTATCTGAAAAACGTTGGTTTGACTGTTAGATTAATATGGTACAAAATATATACATTTTATAAGTCCGAGCCTAGAAAGCAAAACAAAATTCACTAAATTCATCAAAACGATCTGAGTTTTAATACCTGATACCTTTTCAGGACATTGGCTGAAAGAACATTTGCTGGTGCTGGTGACTTGTCATAATTATGTCTTTTTACGTACCGAACATCTTAATCTGGACCTGAATGATACACCTATACAGTAACAGAATAAAATAAAAAATAGCTAATTTCACCCGCGCCCGCACGTACCTCTCTACTGAAAATTTGACCCAACTTCGTGATAGTTATTTTTTTTATATGAGATAGTTGTATCCTATCGTGAAACTGTTAAATATATGAACTTCGTTGTAAGTTGTGGTAACTGTGATTTCATTTTTGGGTCATTCGTGGTTTATCTTCTGGTCTAAACTGATCACAACGCGTCCCCTGAATCAACGCACTTTTAAATACTATGTCATAACTAAAATCTTATTTTCATACACAACAACCACCACGTTACAAATATTATGATACACCCACAAAGTATATTAAACATCTCTAAAGGATTAAGGATATTAAAAAATTAAACTGAATACTCATTATCATTAACTTTACAGAGATCTTTATGTATAATTATGAGAGCAAATTAATACGATTCAGGTTTTCTTTACAATGTACAGTCAACCACGAAAATAACTTTATCTATAGCATTAAACTACTATTACTGACGCATGGAACTGACACACGAACAAATCTCGTTCGTGCGCCATGAATTGACGCCATTTGTCATCAACTTATGCAAATGGTTTCAAATTCCAAATTCAAATTTCAAAGAATAAGTCATGATCTTGTTGTCGTATTTGCGACACATTTTTTGCTTGGCATTGCTTCTCTATGCTATGTTCTTAACTTAACGTATTATATTATCTTTGACTTAACTTACTGCTTCTTAGTTAGACGGATCGTTAACTTAACTTTATAAATATTTAAATTCTGAACCGTGCATCTGATTTGATCCTATTGATGCGTTATTTATTCATTTCTATGTCAATTTTTGCCTAAAAAGCTTCCAAATTTACAACATTCAATAATATTATTATATAGTACTTTATAAAATTGTGTTTCGTCTTTATTTTCTATTAACAACATTCTCCTGCACCCATTACAGTCTTTCTGCATAACCTTAAGTTATGGGAGGGACCAAAACTTATAAATGGGACTTAATGCTTAATGCATTTGCTTTAAGCATTAAATCCATCTTTTGTACACTGTTATTTATTCAATAAAGTGTTTAAATACATCATCAAGCTCTGCAAAGAAGTAACTAAAAACACACTTAAAAAACAACATTTGGAGAAATCGTGAAAGTCATTTTGTCGCTGACTGTACAAGTTACAAGTCGGCCGGTTGAGCGACCCAGGTGGGCTACATACGAATAAAAATAGACCCCGAATCAATAAAATACATTGCAAGATAATTAGGGACGTGACAGTCTTATGAGTTGGGTATCAAAACATTTATCGTAAATAAAAACTCTCTACGGTCTTTATGCAATCTGTCTTAATAAATTAGTACTGTTTGGAAAACGTAAATAATAGTTTATGAAGACGCATGTAGGAATTCCATTCGGATAATTTAAAAAATGTATTCCAATTACAATAGATAAGATAACACATTCGAAATAAATGAAGGTATTTAATTTTTATTTTATTTATTTAGGTAATTAAAGCTACCCAATTGTACATGTAGGGTAACTATTAAAATAAAATCCCACTACCATAAAAGTGCTGAGTTTTACATGTTTTGTCAACTAATGTATAGCTATTAGTTCGATGATGATGGTTTAATTTATGTTTTTCTATAATAACTGTATGTTTCACAGACAAAAGTAAAATAAAAAAAATCATAAGTTTTTTGTTTCATGACTTAAATAAATAACATGCTTGAAGTAATCTGCCTCAGTTCTTCGATACAATTTTATTCATAAGTATCGATAGCTATCTATCGACAACACCCCATCCCTGTAATTCCAGGGCTGTCAACTCGAACTAAGTAATCGGCCATTATCTATATCGATTCAACCCGCCACCGTCCACCTATCCACGATTCAAGGCATCACAACCTCCCCTAAATCTACGACCATAAAAAACGTTCACTATACATTGACACTTAAGTACCTGCATTGCATTCGGACTCAGGGACAAAACCATACATGGTTCAAGTTTAGTAGTAAAGTGTATTCGAACTTTTGGTTAACATAATAGTGGTATCACAGTGATTTTAACTCAGTTAACCAGTAAAGGCAAGTTAATGAAGCGATCGCCTATAATTGATTTGATCTTTTATTATTCTGTTCGCTTGTTCGGTTTCTTGTTGAATAAATTGGTTTGTTGAACTGTTATGATATGATGTTTGTTATGGTAACTTGTTTCTTTCAAGCCAGTATCTAAGTTTAGTTAAAAAAATAGTTTTGACTTATGAATGAATGAATGAATGATTCATTTGCATTTTATTAAACTTATCTGTATACAGAAATATCTATTTGTATAACCCTGTACCTATGCTAGTTGTGATTTATTTACGTAGTACTTTACCGGTAACCCTTCGAACAGACGCAGTGTAGGACGTCCACCGACACGATGGACAGACGACCTTGTAAAGATCGCAGTATCAAACTGGACGCACACCGCTCTCAACCGGTGAAAAAAACCGTAGGGGAGGCCCAGGGAGGCCTATGTTCATATCACACTGGAATACTGAAGTTTTCCACACACTTTCTACTAATATGTATGTGTCAAAGGCCAAAAGAAGTCCACTGCTGACCATAAGCCTCCCACAACGTTTCCACAGCAGCGACTAAAAGTTTATAATTCTACATATTAGCCATAAGGTGGGTTTAGAGATCTAGAGAAAGAAGTAGAGCTCGACCAAGAAATAGCTAGAACAAGAACATTATTTCTTGATCTTTTATTGTAATCGGAAGCTCGATTAGATAGATAAAACAACGAGCGAATGCTCTGAGATAAGAAGAATTTAATGAAGTGGGGATAGAATGAGCATTCGCTCGTCTGATGTAAATGGGCCTTTAGAGATAATCTCTATATCATTCGTATCAAACTTATACTATTTGTCGATTTGATTAGGCGTGCTTACCCATGGATATGAATTTTCCTTGAATTTTCTAGGCATGCGGATTTAGTCAATTTAGTGTCAATTAAAGCTGGATTATACTGATTGATTTGTATTCTTATTCCATGAGATTACAGCTTTAAATTTTTTGAAATAAGTAGGTACAGTAACGTATAAAAGTACATTTGTAAACTAAAGTAGGTATTTGTTGGATTTTATTAAAATAAATAAAACACTTAAAATAACCCTCCTTCAGGCGCAGTCGGGTAAAAAGATTACGTTCATGTTTGAAAAAAAAACAGAAATATCTACTGAAATAAACACGTACATCCAAGTAGTTAACAGCTTCTTAACTAAACATTGAATTAACAAAGCCGCCCTAACCCTCCCGGCAGCCATCTTAAAACAAAGAGGAGCTCCCTCTAATTAATGGGGATACTTTTTCCACCTTTTGTTACGAGGGCTAATTGTCGTTAATTAATCGGCCCCGTATTTTTAACCCCTTTTATTCTCTTTGTCTTCGCTGAAACAAACCAAGATTTGGTTTATCTCAATTCAGTTTGGAAGTTCCGGTTAATTGCGATAATTGTTTTTGGTAGGGTTAAAATTTCGGATTGTTGTTGTTTTAAGTGCTTTTATTATTTAAAAAAACTTGTTCGTAAAATGCCGAAATTCTTATCAATCTTAGAAGGTTTTTTTATGGTATGGGTTTACTCTTGTCTCTAGCTAGAATATACCAGAAGAGCCATAGACAAGAACGTAGTGATTACTTACTCAATGGCATAGACAGGGACTACGATGAAGCGAGCTCACCCAGAAGAAGCCTGTTCACTCTTTTTTTAAAATAACATGGTTGTAAACTGTTGGAAACACAGTAGGTCTAATACGAAAAATGAAATCCGTCAATACGATAATCGTTATTCGGATCCGAAACATATTTAGTATGGAATCCTTACTACGAAATGCTTCGGATCCGCAAAACGACTATCGTATTGACGGATTTCGTTTTTCGAAGTGCCTGCAGATGCGGGTAGAGGTACCTATTTAAAGTTATTTTAAAAAAAATGGGTACCTATCACAATAACGTAAGTACGCATACACTGCATTATACCTAGCGTTATAAGTCTTCCGTAGCCTACCAAAACGCACGGTAGCCTACCGGTAGGCTACGGAAAACTACGGCATACTAGGTAGCTTTCGTAGACAACGTTTAGTATATAATTTGCAAGATATTACAATTAAATATTTGCGTCAAGTTGCTAGTAGTATTCTATGCATACCAGCTTCGTCCGTAGCTTGTGAAAAAAACTAGAGCACATTCGGAAAAGTACCAAATGTGACATACCAAGTCTCGCAATCGTTTTAAGTTGAAAGAGAATCCTGTTTTACTTCCTGTATAACTTTTTTGCAGTGACTATTTGTATCAAAAATAATATTTTTTTTTATTTTATGCTTTAAAATGCAACATATTTAACTAAAAATAAATAATAATCTTTGTTTTAGTAAAAATACCATGATTTGTTTCAAATTCAGGTTAAAGAACATTCATTTCTAACAAGAATTAATTCGTAATACAATTTAATAAAATCTACGAAAGTTACCGCATCCTATGGTAGGATTCCGGAGTCTACCGTAGTCTACCAGTATGCAACTGCATACTTCGGTAGGCTACCTTGGTCTTACAACTCTAATTATACCTAAACTTGCCAATGAAGCGTTTTCAAAAGATCTAGGTACTTCTCTCCATTTTGAATAAACTGGCATTTAAACCAGATACTAACTTATGATTATTAAAGTTGATGTGTACATTTCTATTTGTATATGAACAAACTAACTGACCGAGGAAAAACGAAATAAAATTCTGTCCTGTAAGCTCATCAGATAAGATAAGTGCACAAGTGATTCCAGCTAATAACACCTTTCAATCTAATTACAGGCTTTCAGCAGCTGCTGATTACGTGTAATTATCAAGATACGGTTTATTGGGGTGCATGATTTGTGTGTATGTTGATGCATTTTATTTTTTTTTACAGCCAGATTTGATTGAGCAATGAATGGGCTATTTTCGAAAAGCATCATTGGCAATTAATAATGAAGACTCATTCTAGTGTTAATCCTCTTAAGTTTTTGCACCATTGCCAGTAGTATTACCTTATTTCTTGCACTTATTTATTTCTGAAACTGCCTCGGTGGCGCAGCGTCGGTAGAGGGTCGCATTTAAAAGCGACGGCTGCGCCAGAGGTCCCGGGTTCGATTCCCGGGTCGGGCTAAAAATATATACCTGAGTTTTCCTGTTCAGAAATTCTCAGAGACGCCCGGATCTTGGAAGTTGGCGGTGTTTCACCCCCGTGCCTCGGAAAGCACGTAAAGCCGTTGGTCTTGCGCCTGATCTCTCTTCGGTCGTGTCAGATTGCTGTCCCGTCGGACTATTGAATATAGAGAGTGAAAGGAATAGAGAGTGCGCCTGTGTTTGCGCACACACTTGTGCACTATAATATGTCCCGCCCAGTCGGTTAGTCGTTGTGACTGGCCACCGTAGTTTATTTGGTATCTTTATTTCAATTAAATATCTTGCCAAGCCAAGTCAATAAGACGAGGTATTTAAAAATAACCACCAAGAAGTACTGTCATTTTTATCCAATTAAGTCTATGCCCATTGACAATAGTTTAGAATAGGATTTACTCACAATATGGTGATTGTAGTCAAGCAAAGCCATATAAAAGTATTAGTCTAGGTCCGAACTGCTACTTGCAGCTATCAGGCTTTCAAAACCCATCAACGCATCATACAGGAAAGTGTTCGCGCATCAGCGCCACGCGTCAAAAGAGCGAAACTTTACGGGACGGACCGGACGCGCGGGGAGCGAGGAATCTCAACGGCGCGCGGGCAACGAGTCCTGCGCACTTCACATTCAAAGCGCGGACGGCAACCCTATTACTACTCCATATATCATTTTTTATTTCATCTCTGTAACTGTCCTGATTTCAAATAAACTCATCGTCATTTCAAAATAAAACGAGTTATTGAAGAAACCCCAAGAAAACCTACACCAACCTACAAGATCACACACATAAATCTGCTCCATCTTCGCCGGATCATCGCATCGGGGATCAGCGTACCAGCAGCATCAGACGGTCAGGCCAATCATCCAACCCTAAACCATCTTCCAGTGCTCATTTGTGCTAATATTCGTGTCTAATTCTAGATCTTTCGCGTGACCCGTGTCTACCCTCATTCGTGCACCGGGCGCGTCACCTTGCTTGACCTCTGCCGAACTGTAAGTACTTGATTTCATATTCCCACACACCAAAATGTCTAAAAAGAGGCAATCAGTTGTAGATATCGAGTCTCTTCAAGACACTATTCGCGATTTAACTAAAAAGAGAAGTGCTGTTAAAGGTAAATTAACGTTATTTTCAAAGTTTCTAAGTACGTTGCAAGTGTCTGAATTAGGTAAAATCGAACTTAAAGAACGTTTCGATAGGTTGCAAGGCTTATTCGATCGTTTCACATCTATTCAAGACGAGTTAGATTTGATCGTGTCTGAAAGTCAGGTAGAAAAGGAATTAATCGAGAGAGAAACCTTTGAAAATCAATTTTATGCGCTTGTTGCTAAGTGTAAGTGCATTTTAAAAGATTCAGAATCCAATTCATCTCAAAATGTAGCATTTAATCGCAGGTCGGTTAACCTACCCACTATTTCTTTACCTCACTTTGACGGTACGTACGATCAATGGCTCGAGTTCCGCGATACGTATTTATCAGTTATTCATAATTGCAAAGATTTAGATAATATACAAAAGTTTCATTATTTACGTTCTGTACTAACTGGTAACGCATTACAAGTGATAAAGTCATTAGAATTTTCGTCAGATAATTATATTACAGCCTGGGAATTGTTAGAAGATAGATTTAACAATAATCGTTTATTGGTACACAATCATTGTAAAGCTTTGTTCTCTGCACAATCGGTTAATAAAGAGTCAGCTTTTCAAATACGTAAATTAATAGATACTGTCTTGAGAAATATTCGAGCTCTTAAAACATTAGGTGAACCTACCGATAGTTGGGACACTTTAATTGTCTACATTATCGTCACAAAATTAGATTCATCTACTGAACGAGAGTGGGAACTGCACAAAGGTACAATCGCGCATAATAAAAACAAGCTGTCTTTATCAGATTTAATTCTGTTTCTCAAAGACAGGGCTGATGTTCTGGAAACAATTCAATTATCCCAGACTAAGCATGTAGATAATAGGAAACCGTCTCCTTTGAATCAACCTAAAATCACGCACAGTCATGTAACCACACAAAAGGATTTTAATAAATCATCAACTTCTACTAATTCATCTAAACGTTATACATGCATTATGTGTCAAGCGAATCATCCGCTTTATGCATGTGAATCATTTCTTAAATTATCAGTATCTGATAGGTACAAATACATAAACGACAAAAAGCTTTGTACTAATTGCTTGCGAGGCGGTCATGCAATTAAAGATTGTTGGTTCGGTTCCTGCAAGCAGTGCAATAGTAAACACAACACATTATTACACAAAAACTGCGATAATACCGATTCATTATCATCGGTCGCAGTAGCACAGAACTCACAGGTGGTCTCGCCACCCGAACTTACACATTCGCTTCATACGGTCTCACATAACTATAATAATACAGATTGCAGTTCACACGCTTTAGAACAACATGTATTATTGTCAACAGCCTTGATAGAAGTCGCCGATAGGAATAACACATTTCATACCTTTCGAGCGCTTTTAGATAACGGAAGTCAGCACTGTTTTGTTTCTAATTCATTATGCGAAAAATTAAACATCTCAATGATACAGTCCTCTGTCGAAATCACGGGTGTAGGTAATTGCGTTACACAATCTACACAATCATGCGAAATTCAGCTACGGTCTAAAACGAGTTCGTACAACAAGCGCATTAGTTGTTTTGTTTTACCGTGCATTACGGCTCAGCTGCCATCCATCGGGAACAATAACAATATTAAAATTCCCGATAATATTCAATTAGCAGACCCGAACTTTTACTTATCTCACGAAATAGATATACTGCTAGGTGCAGATATATTTTGGGAGCTATTAGATAAGGGTTTAATTCGATTGCCAAATGGTCCATACCTGCAAAACACAAAATTAGGTTGGATTATTTCAGGCTCAATTCACAACAAAGTTATTTCGCGCATTAATAAAACTACTTGCAATTTCACATTAGATACACAACTTAGACGTTTTTGGGAATTAGAAGAAATAAATTCATTCGATAAAAATAAATTGTCCAAATCTGAAAGTTCATGCGAAAAATTATTTCGGGAGACAACTGAGCGTGATAGTAACGGACGGTTTTCGGTACGCATTCCATTAATCGAATCAGCTGATGCGCTAGGCGACTCGTACACCACGGCCGAGAACAGGTTCCGGGCACTCGAGCGCAAGTTACAACGTTGCACTCCTGAATATCAACAGATGTATAGCGGGTTTATGAACGAATATTTAAGTTTAGGACACATGACTCGCATCACTGATTATAGCTTACCACATTACTTTTTGCCACATCACGGAGTGTTTAGAGCTCATAGTACTACAACAAAACTCAGAGTTGTTTTTGATGCGAGTGCTAAAACAACTTCAGGCAAGTCATTAAATGACATACAATCAATTGGCCCCGCATTACAAAATGATTTAAATTCAATTTTATTAAGATTTAGACAATTCGAATTCGTAGCATGCGCAGACGTTGAAAAAATGTATAGGCAAATATTAATACAACAAGATCAACGTAATTTACAATTAATTCTTTGGAGGGAAAATCCTAACGATCCCATCGGTGTGTACCAGCTTAACACGGTTACGTACGGAACGGCGTCCGCGCCTTTCCTAAGTATTCGATGCTTAAAACAAATCGCATCAGAACACCCCGATAAAGTCATAGCACAAGTCATTAGCGACGATTTTTACGTAGATGACTTAATTACAGGCCATGATGACCAAGCAACATTGATTGAAATCTGCAACGAAGTGTCAAATGCCTTGAAATGCGCTTGTTTTCCGTTAAGAAAATGGGTATTTAATTCGCAAACCTCAGATTGTCCTTCCAAAGAATTATCATTAGGCGATAACTGTAACACAAAAACGTTGGGCTTGGGGTGGTTATATGACTGTGACGAATTGTACTTCACTACAAAGTTCGAACAAAGCGAAGCATGTGTAACTAAGCGTACGATTCTCTCAGGTATTTCACAAATTTTTGACCCCCTAGGTCTTTTAGGTCCAACTACCGTTATTGCTAAATTAATATTACAAAAATTATGGCTGTCAAAACTTGACTGGGACGAACCCGTGTCAAACGATATTTTATTAGAATGGCAATTTTTCATTAGTAAATTACATTGTTTGCAAAGTTTACGCATTCCTCGTCATGTCAAGGGTAAAAACACTCAACACATAGAATTACACATCTTTACTGACGCTTCACAAAGCGCGTACGGCGCTTGCGCTTACGTACGCACTATTTCAATAGATGAAAAAATAACAGTTCATTTATTATGCGCAAAAAGCAAGGTCGCACCAGTTAAGCCTGTTAGCGTACCTCGCTTAGAATTATGTGGCGCTTTAGTAGGTGCTAAATTGTATGATAAAATAATAAAATCACTTCGATTAACATTCGACAAGGTTCATTTTTGGTCAGACAGCACCATAGTCTTAGCGTGGCTTAAAATGTCACCTTCATTATTGAAAACTTTCGTTCAAAACAGAGTTGTAGAAATTAATGAATTGACGGGTGATTTACCATGGTCGCACATAGCCGGTAAACAGAACCCAGCCGATCTATTATCACGCGGAGTGCATCTAGATGTGCTGTCCTCTTCACATACATGGTGGAGCGGGCCTTCTTTTTTACACGAACCTATTATTTATTGTGAACAATACGATAACGATAACATTGAAAATAAAGATCAGTTGCCCGAAGTAAAAACCGCTAGGGTGGCCATGACAGTTCAGAGTCCTGCGGACACTTTTCCATTTAATCGATTTTCATCATATAATCGCTTAGTGCGTGCAACGGCGTATGTATTACGCTTTATACATAATTGCCGTAATAAATCAAAACACTTTGGTCCGCTTTCAGTTCATGAATTGGACGACTCCAATAAAACTTTAGCAAGGATTTCACAACGTCAATCATTTTCTAAAGTTTATAATGATTTAAAAAATAAGCATTTCACTGATTTACCTCGTAATATATCGAGCTTGAATATTTTTATAGACAAAAATGATTTGATAAGAGTAGGCGGTCGCTTATCAAACTCAGATGTTTTTCCTTATGAGAAAAAACATCCAATACTATTGTGCAGTAAACATATCTTTACTCGATTAATTTTCAATCATCAACATTTAACATTGCTTCATGCCGGGCCTCAGGCACTGCTAGCTACCATCAGAGAAAGCTGGTGGCCCCTTAGGGGACGCGATTTAGCTAGGCAAACCGTTCATAAATGCATTAAGTGTTCTCGCATGAAAGCTAAACCTTATCAAGTGCAAATGGGTAACTTACCTTCCGAAAGAATCGAGCAAGGATATCCATTCATACGTTGCGGTGTAGACTACGCCGGGCCTTTGTTTATACTAAATCGCAAAGGGAGAGGTGCTAAATTAGAAAAATGTTACATCTGCCTATTCGTGTGTTTCATAACTCGCGCTGTGCACTTAGAGTTAGTAACAAGTTTAACTTCACAAGCATACTTACTAGCATTGAAAAGGTTCATCTCTCGACGTGGTAAACCTGCGGAAATCTTTTCCGATAATGGAAGGAATTTTGTAGGAGCCGCTAAGGAACTTTCAACTTTTTTAAATAATAATGAAAAGGATATTATTGATTTTGCAACAGACAATTCAATTAAATTTAAATTTATAGTCGCATATACGCCTCATTTTGGTGGATTATGGGAATGTGGAATCAAGTCCTGTAAGTTCCATTTACATCGTGTGATAGGCAACGGAAATCTCACTTATGAAGAATTAAGTACAGTATTAGCACAAATAGAAGCTGTCCTTAACTCTCGTCCAATATCACCCCTTTCCACAGACCCTAATGATTTCCTTCCACTTAGTTCTGGCCATTTTCTGATTGGTCGACCGCTCACTGCACCCGCCTGTCGAGATCTCACTGAGGCGACCACACAACACCTCGTACGCTTCGATCGAGTAGAACAGATGCGGCAACACTTCTGGGCAAGATGGTCAAAGGAATACATCTCGGAGCTTCAAAAACGGACAAAATGGCAAACGAACAAAGACACGATGACTCCAAACACGCTAGTCTTGATCAAGGAGGATAACTTGCAACCTCTGAGATGGCGCCTAGGAAGAATACTACGAACTTACCCGGGCAAAGACGGCATCTCACGCGTCGCAACCGTCAAGACAGAAAACGGCGAAATTCAACGAGCATTCTCACGCCTTTGTCCACTCCTGTCATCCAACTAAGGATATCAACTCATCATCATCATCATCACCTCATCTTCGTTGGAACCGGATGCTTCCAAGGCCGGGGGCATGTTCGCGCATCAGCGCCACGCGTCAAAAGAGCGAAACTTTACGGGACGGACCGGACGCGCGGGGAGCGAGGAATCTCAACGGCGCGCGGGCAACGAGTCCTGCGCACTTCACATTCAAAGCGCGGACGGCAACCCTATTACTACTCCATATATCATTTTTTATTTCATCTCTGTAACTGTCCTGATTTCAAATAAACTCATCGTCATTTCAAAATAAAACGAGTTATTGAAGAAACCCCAAGAAAACCTACACCAACCTACAAGATCACACACAGGAAAGTATCCAGCACAAACACCATTATATCTGTAACACTTTAATCGACATAGATTATACGTGTCCATTTAATAAGTAGCTATCAATTACCGTGCTTGTTACTGATAATTTTAACACACTTGATAACGAATTCGGCAGTACTAAACAAACCGTCAATATGTGCGCGTGTCGGCAGAAAAAGTCATTCTTTATAGAGGATATTCTACAGGATTCTGTTAAGAAACCATACAAGAACTTGAGCAATGAACCAACTCAGCCGCTGATATGCAATGCGAAGACACCAGAACCCGCACGAGAAGTAGATAAGCCTATAGCTGTAGAAGATGAGAAGAAAACAAAATTCAATGTGGCCAGTGAAGTCCAAAACGAAATGCTTTTGAACAAAATCCACCTGGAACACAGAAGGAACACCTACCCGTTATACCCAACGCCAATGAAACTGAACGTACCGATGCCAGCATATAGAACAAAGGACCCAATGCTGTACCCTGTGGAACTCCGCAATTCGTTCAGTTACTATAGTGAGCCTATGCTTAACACGGAACAGATTCTGAGAAGTCAACTAGCTGCGAACAGATTTGTGCCTCATCCGTTCACAATACGACAAGGCTACGGATTTGAAAGAGGTGAGAACTTTGTAGAAAGCTTTATTGAGATCTAAGTCAGAAAATAAGACAATGAGTGCTTGATTCGGTGACATGAACTCTGTGTTGTAGGTCTGTCTTACAGACAGTTTCACTCTGATTGAAAAAGGGAAGGCAGGATTATTTTATAATATACGTTATGTACTGGTTGAGAGATTACCAGGATTCAAAGGAATTTTATCATGATTTAACATTGCGACGCTTCTAACTGTACATAAAGTTAAAAAAGGCCGCTACTTGTAACACGTTTTCACATAAGTAAACAATAAAGAAATATTGGTACTAAAGTAGATACAGGGTGACGTATTTTTTATCTTTTATCAATTCGACGATAGTTGCTAATTGAGAAATGATAAATCCAGTACGGGAAATACGTGAATCATGTGATTGATCAGATATATATTTTTTTACAAAATGTTGTCTACCTTAACGGAAAAAATAGTTCCGAAATTAAATTCTGTTTCTGCGAAATATACATAAAGCAAGCTGGTTGCTTTCTCAAAGAAAATTAGTATTGCTATCGAACGCATCAACGCAGCCAGCATCATCACCTCCTTGCCACATGGAAACGGCTTTATATTTCAATATGAAGTTTTTTTAAAGTTTTTTTGTTAGTATTGTATGTCTTGTTTTAAGGTTGGTTTGTTCTAATAAATGTAAATAAATGCATCGGCAAGGGACTTAAACATATTTTTTGGTGACACACCTACATAAAAGTTGTTGTAATTTCGAGTGAGTATCTAAAAGTGGATAAACTGGCATAATAACTAATACCAACAGTGCTAACGATATCGCTATCAAATATTTAACGCTTAGCAAATAAAAAATAGAAAAGATTAAAACTCGTTCATGTTGATATGATCCGTAGCAACTTATTTTGCGAAAATGGATTAGCTAAAGGGATTTTTTAATATTAATTCATTCAAAGACAAATACATTTTTCCTGTAACGAAGCCCCATTACTATAGGATGTCATCTTCCTCATTATTTACTTCCATTCTAGTTTTTATTTCTGCTTTAAAGTGAAGTACTTATAATAGTTCGAACTTAACACAGATCAGTTAGCTAAAAAAATTTAATTTATTTTCACTACTTTACATACTGCAAAAAATACGTATCTTCATGCTAAGGACTTTATCAGTCATTAAAATTCACAATACCTCTATAATGATAACAAAGATAATCTTGATCACATCTGAATCTAAATATAACACGCCTATTTAAGCAATTCTCAGAAAAGTGCCATTTGATAAATAGTAACAAAAACACAGCACTGGAAAATTTAAACAAACCCTAACATTCTTCTTCTTCATCTTCTTCTAATATACATAAAAGAAAGTCTATTAACACCACTTATAACTCGAGAATGGATGGACCGATTTTCGAAATATTTACTTTGTGGGATTCGTCGCCTCCCCGAAGGATAATAACTACAAATATTACGAAGCCAGGGGTGAAACGAAGCTCGCTCGGATCGCTTGTAGAGTAATAAATGTGCCTCATCATCCGTAGGTCTTCCACTGCTGAACACTTAGGCCTGTTTCTGTAACAAAGGGCTAATTTTTGTTACAGTAGTAGAAAGATAGTAGTCCAGTATTCCTACGTTTCCCAACTAAACGGTATTTGGTAGTGGAAAAATTCACAGTAATTTTATTTATTTTTAATACGAAAATTTTCGATGAACTTCGTCGTGTTTTACAGGAAATTTTACGGATATGAAGATGCATACAACTTTGACACGGAACCCTTTGTGCGCGAGTTCATTCATTTCATTTCATTTATTCATGTATGCATACAAGGTGTTACATGTTACTAACTTATATAGGTGATATAAGTGTAAGTAGGTAATTAGAGTTCGATTCGCACTTGTTTTTACTTAGAGCTTCTCGTGTTCTTAGATAGTAGGACTTACACTTCTTCTTTTTAAACTTAAGAGCTTCGCTCTTGTCGGTGTCGTATGAAAGAAAGAAAGAAAAATCGTTTATTGGTTAACATCACAAACACACACACACACATTGACATTCTTTTCTTTCCTTTTCTTTAGGACTTACACAGTCATGTAATATTACTTGTAATCCTTGACATCATAAATATATCAGGCTATTGACGACTAATACGGACATGATAAATTGGTAAATTATCTAGACCGAGCTTAGGCCAGATTTTGATACCTTTCGTTATCAAAAAAAAAATACTAATTAATAACGATTATACAATTAATCCCTTGGTTTGGTGTACCCAATAAATTGTAGGTACTATTGTTCAAAAATCGATGGGGTTGTTCGAAATGTTATCTTCACAGTAACATTTTTTCTAGTATAGGTGTCAACCCAATATAATGAAATGTACCTACTTTTAGGTAAACAAATTAATTGTACCATGTATGATTATTGTTTGTTCCTGCTATTTAATTACTCCTTAGAAGAAGGTGATGTGATTGTGTTCATAATTACTTACTTATGTACAGGTAGGCTCTGTTAATTACATAATTAATTATGTAAGGAACAGAGAACAGAGACTACTAAGTATATTTCCCAGAGTAGAGAGGAAGGAAGCAATAATTGCTTACAAAATTATCAAAATAGAGTCTAGGAAGCACTCCATGAAACCAAACCAAAAAGACCATCAAAGTACATAATTATCGTCATTATAATATATCAACCCAATGAAGTCGACTGCTGAATATAGGTATAAAACACATTAAAGGGGTTAAAACGGGGATGAACGTTTGCATAGGAAATCCGATTTTTGCGCGGGCAAAACTGGAAGGATGTCAAAATATCCTTTCATTCGTATCAGTGCTGTAATTAAAGGATAATCGAGTGGCCATAATATCTATTAATTGGAGTCGTTAAGACGATGATTACAAATTATTGATAAAAAAACACGTGATAGTGCCTTCAGTCAGTAGGTGTCTCGTGATAAAAAATAACGAACTATGTAGGAACTAGGAAAGGTTAATTTTGAGATTATCTCAAACCCTTTTAGTTCATGCTTGGAAAAAGCGTTTATACTCCTTCAACGATAGACAAACAATATTCCAACAGATAGAGAATTAAACATTTTATATACAATCATTATGTAACTTTATCTTCTTAACACGTTCCGGGACACTACTCCAGACACGCTTTTTCACGCCTGTAGGCGGGCACTGTCCCGGAACGTGTTAATAAGTGCATATAAGTACGATAATCTTGCTCTAAAATACTCAATTATTCACTTAAATAAGACGTGTTTTGACACCTGTCGTTAACAGTCATCAAATTTTAAGGAACGTTCATCATAAGTATGGATATACTCTACCATCAAATACTTTTGTTACAGTAGGCCCAGCATGCTGCAATCCCTGGTGGAGTCTGGGCGGGCGGCGTAAAGGCGGGCAGGTTCGCTTCAGCGCCGCCCAAACAGGCGCCCTGGAGCGGCGGTTCAACGCCAGCAAGTATCTCAGTCCTGATGAGAGAAGAGCTTTGGCTGCTACACTGAGACTGAGCGATCGACAGGTCGGTTGGTGATACTTTGGTCTTATAGCTTAGCGTGTGGCGTAGCTAATTCATTGGTAGGATAAGTATAGGATAAAAACTAAGCGCTTCTCATCAACATTCAAAATGCGCACGGCAAAGGATTGGAATTGGAACTCACTGCCCGCGTCGATGTTTCCTAGCGATTACAATCCGAATCTACTTGTTCAAAGTTAGAATGAACAGGTTTCTTCTGGGCGGGCTCGTTCCGTCTTCGACTCCGTCTTAGAGTCGTACTTGGCTCGGTCTGGAGTCAAGAGCAAACCCATAAGTACTAAATAAATAAATAAAACTCATACTGCTTCATACTTGAGGCAGTGTTAACGGGCTAACTTAACTTTTTTAATATACTCATACAACAAAATTACTTATTTACAACCTACTCCTTCATTCCAGGTGAAGACGTGGTTCCAGAACCGGCGCGCCAAGTGGCGCCGCGCCGCCCCCGACGCCGCCGACGCCGGCAGCCCGCCCACCGCCGACGAGACCGACGACGAGGACCTGCTCGTCACTGAACACTGACCGCCTGTGCACGACCCTTTCATTAAAAAATAAAACCATGAATTGACCATAGAAAGTAGTATAGTATAGAATGACAAACGCGGATTTTCAGCGATACCAAAAAGTTACTTTACATGTGTGCGTTCAATAGTGATGTGTATCTTATGGTGGTCCAAGTTTTATCGAGGAGGTTACGATAAATCATGTAAATTGAAACAAAAATAATTAAAATAATGCACTTTTAATTACATAATACTTTTTATTTGATAAACAAGACAACCTCATTTTTGTTAAATTACATATTTATTTATTTATGTATGAAGACTTGCTAGAAGCACTTATACACGTTCCAACATAGACCTTACCACAGCACAGCTTCGGGCCAGTTGTGTGGGCCAGTGCTAAGAAGAAGCTGTGCAAGAATTACGGTTACCTAAAAAAATCTGTCAAAAAATTTATCGATACTGATGACGTCATCATTTAGTCAAGCCCTAGTGTAAAGAAACGGTTTCTTATTTTACTGAAAATACCTGAATTAATCTATTGGAAACTTTGATATATGGCTGCAAATCACAAAGAAAGTCCTAAATTTACTGTACAATTTGGCATCGGAGTCGATTTCACTCACAAATTTTATAAAATTTGGAATTAAAATTTTTATCAATGATTCATATTTACTGGTGGAAAGTATGATTTTCGGGATTGTATCCTCGGCGCACTTCACAGTTGCTGAAAGCACAAGTCATTTCATCTGAAATTGTTATACAAAACTTAAATTATAATTATATCCATTCATAATTTTTCAAAAATTCCAACGACGAAAACTTGACGTATCCACTAAATCCATTATTTCTTAGAAAACGGTCTCGCTGTCATAAGGTATTTCGCTGTCAAATCCTATAGAATTTCACTAAGTAGCACGCTCTTTTTAAAGCGAAGATTTTTTCTTTCTCTATGGAATTGACTGACTTTTTTGTTACCTGCCAGTGGCATGATTATTCAGGAATAAATTTGATTAATTTAGGTAGACTTCCCTTATTTTCATTACATTTTGATTAGCTCATCGCGCCGATGTTCATTTGTTTTACAAAGATGTAAAACTGTAGACGCCTGGTATTTAACCACTACGCGTATATTACTACGAGTGAATATGGAACAGACGCCACGAAGAAGTTCGTCGAAGAGTCTTGCCACATTAATTGACGCCACTTGTCTTCAACGCATACACCGTGCTTTTTTAACCGTCTTACAGCCGAAGGCCACTTAAAGTATCCAATAACTACATGTCATTGGTTAAATAAAACTTGGTTATTATTAAGATTTCAAAGCCTAAGACAGTAAAGAAGATATCAGCACAATTTAGTACGAAACATCCTGTAACGAGCACTACGCGCGGGTCATTCACTCGGCTGTCTAGCACTACTGACCTAATTTTACGCACGAATAGAAAGGGGCGAGGCGGTGGGCGTCACAAAGGATTGCGCTAGCGCATGATTGGTTAGAGATCCACGTGGACTGTCTTAGATTGGCTATCGGTGCGGAACGCGTGGAGGCGGCAAGGTCAAGGAATGCATTGTTGAAAACGTAAACATTATGAACAGGATGATACATTACGTAACATTACTATTAGATATTTTGTACACCAAAATTATGTGGAGTGTAATAAAAAAAATAACATGTCCTAGAGGTTTATTAAGATGGTTACATTACGTGGGCTTCGGGTGTAAGACGGTTAAAAAAGCACGGTGTATAAACGGTTTCATTTTCGACTTTCAAATTTCAAGGAACACCTCACAGTCTTGGCACATAGCATAGCTTCTCTAGTCTCTACACACATAATAATAACAACTCACCGACTCCTGGCAATATTTTTAAAGCAAAGATGCTTGCGTAAAAATAATCTGATACATGAAATAACTAAATTAAAGCAAAAATTACGGCAATATCAACATACGGACTACGTCTAAACGATTTTGAATATCTAGGAACTTATCAAATAACACTCGATATTAAAATTTTAAAAATAGTTTTATTAATAGAAACCATTGTTTAAGGGCAAACCTCAAAAAACAAACTTTCAACACCATTATAAACTGGACAGCAAAACGCAATAAATAGTTTAATTTTATTTACAACTTACACAAAACAATAGACCTTTCAGAGGCCGAAATTTTAGTTAATAAGGCCCTAAGTTGAAGGTGGTATGATAAGCCGTATACCAGACCTATTGTCAATTTATTACGCGTTAAAAAGCACTTGCAAAATTCAACAGGCTTGTTAATGTGACGGTGGCCGAGTGGTATAGGCATACGCCCGGATTACGTAAGACACGGGGTTCAATTCCTCGTCTGTCACAGAGTCACAGTTGTTTTTTTACAAGTGCAATTTATATATAATTTATTAACATTTCCAGTGTAACAAAAATTATAGTAAATTATTCCATTTCAATGTGGAGTAGCCTAAACTCGGCTAAAATAAAGACAATACAGGCATACAGACAAATAGTGAGAATAATATTTTAGACAATGAGTACACTTCTTTCTATTGCAGTTAACATTCTAAGTCAAATCTAACTACATAAAAAATAAATTTAAGGGGTCTGCCTACTACATCGTAGCCCAAGACCGTACTAGAAACGTCAGGCAAAAAAAATAACTTTGTATCGTAAACTCTGACACTGTTCCCACTCGACTGTTCCGTCGCCGACCTACGCCGTCGAGTGTCATGCACGGAGCGTGTCAGCACCGGCAGAATACGCTCTCGCTCTCACTCCATATAATGGTGAGACAGAACACTGTAGATCCCAGTGGGTATAGTAGTGTGTATCGTGTTTCTTTTCGTGTCTGATACGCTCCTAGCACGGTCAGGGTATGATACAGTGTAGTGGGTCCAGACCTTTAATTCAAATTCAACTATTACTCAGTCATAAATCACACCCGCTCAATAAGATATAAGTAAAAAATACAAAACTCTTATTAAAATATACAATTTATAATCATGGGGCTTAACATTTCAAAATTGACGTAAGTTTCGAATATAATTAACAAATGAATAAAAATCTTAACGTTTAAAAATAATTAACATTAGATCTCTATTTAACAACACTGAGGTTTAAAATTAAGGTATTTATTTTGTATCTTTAAATGTCATGTAAAGATCGAAATGTTTGTTAACACAACATTACATAGGTTTTATTTATTTATTTATTTTATTTATTATAAAAACAGCGTTTTACAGATGAGTTTACAGTAGTCCCACAAAACTATTTACATAGTTTGTCTGTGGGATCACGAGTCTCAACATTCCAAATTAAAACTTAAATACTAAATTAAGTTAGCTAAAAAATACTTTTTAAGTTTTCTTTTAAAAACATTTGTATCTATAGTATAGTATAGTATAGGTATCATACCAGACCACATCAAGTATATCTATAGTATAGGTATCATACCAGACCACAGTTCTTCTTAGATCAAACTATGGAATCAAACCGATCATCATAGTTGAGATTGGTCTAGCCACAGCTTTTCAACCAATCTCAAGTTTAAACAGTAATAAAGATAACAATCAAATATTAAAAATCATTTTTGAAACTAAATTTTTTCAAACGTTACATTTAAAATTATCTGTATAGGTTGGTCTGCAGTGCGTCAACGTGACGTGATGTAAAAATGTGTAACAGTGTGAATGAGAACAGATCAAGAGCAATGCAATAATTGTGTAGAAACATTCAGAAATACTTATTTTACCGGCTATACACTTAGAGAAAGACAGGATTTTGCAATTTGTTGGCTAACAAACTCCTAAAACATTTATCTAAAATAGACATTCAGTATATTTGTTATGTAAAAATCTAAGTATTCAATATTTACATGTTAGTTAGACTCGGGCTATAAGATGTCTTTTGATGTTTATTTTAGGGTTTAATTTCATTTACCATTCATACTTTTTAAAATCATGGCAGTGCACATACTGTCAGGGATCCTTTAATTATGAAAATACATAAAATAAGTACATAGCTATATCAGACATACAATTTTTGTGTATTTTCTACTAGGTTTGTGCAATAGATTTTGATTTTTCATGGTAACAAGTTGAGGTATCCATAGGCAATTTATTGAAGTTATAACACATTTCTTTATATTTTTGTAACCTTCACTTTAACAACTAAAGGTAATAAGATTCATAATAAAAAAAACAACTTTTCTTACCTAAGGCTTCGTACCATTATGGCAAAATTCCGCAACCAATATCAAGGTTGCAGAGTAATAACTTAGGTATTTTACATAACTAAGATTGTTGTTGTACACAAAAATAGCTTCATGACTATAAAACCGACTATAACTTACAACCTGACAGTATGCTTAATAAATAAAATGGTGATAGGTTTACCTTAACAACCAACTTATTCGGCTTTCCTTAACGCGCCCCGGGCACGCCACGCTTTCAGCAAATTGTACGAGAAATATAGTTGGAAGAAGTGCACTTGGGACGCTAGCAGCACAAATGCATACCATAGAAGACCGTATGGGTAACCCTGAAACATAATAAATTAGGAATTATAAGCAGCTAACAAAAACCACTAGCAATAAGAATACAATGTTTTTGTCAATTTCACAGTTAGAAATGGATTATATTGGAGACAACACACAACATGGCCTACAGACAAGCAAATAAACATTTCCTTACCTGCCAAAGTTCAATTTCCACTTCAGAACTGTCATCTTCATCCTCATCCATTGACAGGTACCTCCAAACATCACCACAGTAATACAGGATACAATACAGTAATGGTCCGAATCCAAGCGCCATGATACCATAAATGTATCTTCGTAGTTGCTTGATATTGTTCCGTTTTATTGCAGCCAATCCAAGGAAAGATAGTAATAGAGATAGGCACCATACATATTCCCACCAAACAGGCTGAAAAATTTAGAAGTATTACTATGGCTTATAAATAGGATCTCAATAATTTGCTGTAGGCTATGGTTTTCAATACTCAAAGGTAAGAAAGAGTGCTTCTACCTTAGTTTATATGTGCTAGCTTATCTATCTTATGAAATGAATGTGGAATCTTATTGTTTCCATGATAACAAAAATGTAGCATTACCCAACTCAAACATACCTGTGGTATTTGCAGCTCCTCAATCTCAAGTATAAAAATATCTAGTTTGTCCAGAATATCAGCAGATAACTTAGCCAACATCACAAAAAACAAGACATGGTGGAAGAATACACAGTATTTTAGTCTTGACTTGTTCAGGGCACTGAAAAGGAATAACCAGAAAGTTTACACATTTCTGAGCGCAAATCATATTGATGGAAAATACTTAGAACATTTATAGCAGCTTTGCCAACAAGAAGCTCTAATTTACCAAGAAATTTTCAAATAAAAGGCGCGAAATCGTAGTTGCTATCGATTGCTTTCGGCTAAAAATAATTTGACGGAACTTGATGAAATAATTGTCGGCTGTCACGTTACCACAAGCTGATTAATTTTTGCAGCCTTCAGCAGTGTTTAACACACGTAAATAAACATAATACCAACCTTAATTGGTACTGAACAGCTATTTTTTCCCTGTGCTCGAAGTCTGCACCATTGGTACCAGTCACCATAACACCACGCGAAGACATTTTTATAACTGAATTGTGTAACGAAACAATGAAAAACACTGCACACGATGATCAGAAATCACTCAAAGCACACCATTCATATAAACCCTGTTAATTTTTCTTTTCCAATCACTTCATTTTCGTCACAACATCTGCCAAATCGAAAGAACGAAATGCCAAAAATGCCAACGTTTCAAGGATTTGTAACACGTTCCAATTCATGCAGCTTATCTTTAGACTAGCGGTCCCAGCGAACTTTGTTTCGCCCCGGCCCCGTCCCGCCTATATATATTCTGTGGTCCCGCCCCAGCCCCGGCCCCGTTGAACGGGATAAAACGGATCCTATGCCCTTCTCCTGGCTCTAAGCTACCTCCCTGCCAATTTTCAGCTAAATCGGTTCAGCCGTTAGGCAGGGTACGCAAAATAAGTAACTTTTTTGGTTGATTTTTTACACCTTGTGTCCGAAAAACCCTAATATCCGAGGAACCCTACTTTTGTTCAAAATTAAATATAGCCTATATTACTCGTGGATAATGTAGCTTTCGAATGGTGAAAGAATTTTTAAAATCGGTCTAGTAGTTTATGAGCCTATAACATTACAATCAAACAAACAAACAAACTAGTGTAGATAAATTACGTGGAAAAACATAATTATGTACTCTACTTCTAAAATTTTAATAATGAATGCGCTGCAATAGAATATTGTAATTTTATAGATATTATAAGTAAATCGTTAATTTAATGCTTTGCTTAATGAACTTTTAAAACAAACAAACACCAGCTTTCAATTACACATTACAGTGAAATGGAACGTATTTTAGGATTTGTTTGACACATCAAATCGTTCGGTTCGGATACGTGAACGAATATGAATGAAAGGAAATAAAGAAAACTTTTCAACTTTCCTCAACCGACTTCAACTTAGAAATGCAATGATATAAAAAAACAAATTTACCTAAAATATGCGTTTATTGAGCTACAAGTCCATTTGCATGTCTCGTTGTATATTATTAATTGTAGATTATTCACTATGTGTGTCTTGTGCGGCACGTGCGCCATCTTGAATCACGAATTAAATGAAATCGAGGGATTTATACTTTTTTATATATCTGTGACCGAGCAAAGCGAGGAAGGTATAAGTTTTGCTCCCTCCCAAGCGTTAGTGGGGGAGGGATAAAAGCTCACCGAAGACGAAGTAATTTTTATTTCCGAGGTGAATACTCTGCTTTTCACAACACCTGCGAGGCGATCGAGACCATTAAAAGTTAACTAATTAGTTCTTCTTACAAATTTTCTCTTACACACTGTATCAATAAAAATTTTAACTGTATCAATAAAAAGTTTTATTGTTTTTACGCCTGTAGGCGTTCACTGTCCTGGAACGTGTTTATAGTCAAAATTTCGTGACGGGTAATTGAACGTTGCCGAGCAGATGGTGTGAAAAGTATATTTTGTTTCGTTAAATCTGATTTTAAGCCCTTAATCAGATTTAACTTTTTACATTAAATCAGGAGTTAAACTAATAGCATACTGGCATGATTGTTATATTTTATTATTAATTTGCCTCATGGTCTTATTGTGAGCATGACGTCCTGGGATCTTCGAACCTCAGGGCAGTAATGAAACAACTTGGAGTCTGGAAGTAGAAGTATACTTTATATAAAGGTGCATAAGTACTATAGTTACTTAAATAGGTATTATTTATTAGGTTTTCAGTACTATTGTGGTAAAGTTTCATTCAAATCCATTCAGTAGTTTTAACGTGAAAGAGTAACAAACATCCATACATCCATACATCCATACATCCATACATCCATACTTACAAACTTTCGCCTTTATAATAGTAGTAGGATATAAGTACTCAGATAATTTAGCGGCTAAAAGCTAAGTATAACTACACGCTATAACGACATCTGCTCTGGAGCCCTGCCTGGAGTAACTGATTTGTGATTTGTTAATTTGCGGCTACCTTCATCGGCTAGTAAATAGTTTATCTTTTTATTTAAAACTTCATGCGGATTTAATGCTAAGAGCATTCTCTACCAGTCAACTACAGGTCTTGTTGTCCGACACGACACCACCTCACCGCATCTTGGACATGTTTATGTAAGTCGAGATAAACGGAATATTATGACGATCTTTCTAACCTTTACCTAAGATCTGATTGTATGACACCCTGTGTATTATAATTCTCGTGTCTGCATAATTCAGTCACGCATTTAAATCTTAGATTGTAATCATCATCAAAAAATACATGAGTCATGAATCCAATCAAGCAATCAATGTATTCTACCTACACGATTTTAGCGGAAAATTCATTAACAGCCGTATAATGTGTTGATAACGAGCAGGTAGTTAATAAACCTAATCATGAGATACATATACTATTACCTAATTATTAGTAGCAACTTACATACTTAGTACCTACTTAAACTAAGTTAAAGCGACGGCTGTGCCAGAGGTCCCGGATTCGATTCCCGGGTCGGGCCAAAAATATGCACCTGAGTTTTTCTGTTCAGAAATTCTCAGGGAAGCCCGGAGTTTGGAAGTTGGCAGTGTTTCACCCCCGTGCCCGTGCCTCGGAAAGCACGTAAAGCCGTTGGTCCTGCGCCTGATCTCTCTCCGGTCGTGACAGATTGCTGTCCCATCGGGCTATGAGAGTGAAAGGAATAGAGAATGCACCTGTGTTTGCCCACACACTTGTGCACTATAATATGTCCCACGCCCCGTCGTTGTGACTGGCCACCGTAGTCGCTAAGGACCGCAGTCGTATGGGCTAAGGGGACTATTAATTAAGCTAAGTTATGTAATGTTGTTAATGTTAATTTTGTTAATTATCATCACAATCAAATTATTAAAGAGCTAGGCTCTTGTCGGAGGAGATTTTTCAATAAAAACTCCAAATCGGGGAGGATAGTGTAGTGGTTTCCCTCTTGCCACACCACTGTTTAAGAACCGGCGTTTCTCGCCTTTTAATACCCAAAAAGCATTTCCTGATATTATTTATATTATTCAGCCTTTAGCCATCATGGATGTTGCTGCTACCCAACACCAAGCGAGTGCTTTTTTGATGGCAGCATTTAAGTAAGTACTCGCCATGGCACATCATCGTCACTAAATTCTAGTGTTTATTACAAAAACCCATCCCACTAGACTCCCCACTACATTCTGGTAACCCTGCCTCTGTTTGGTCGGGGACTGCTTATTCAACATATTTGCAGCAACCACCATAACTGGTGGCCGTTCACTATCCGCCACCTGTGATCCTGCTAGTAGTCTACAGCTCAGCTCTAATAAGATGATGATGTAGGACCAAGAAAATGCTACCCTGTCAGTCCTTATGATGATTGTGAGTCCTGGTCGTGTTGATGATTAGGGCTAAGATAATGCAGGACTGGAAGGGTTTCCAGTCCTGCCACACAGTTCAAGAGGGCCTGATTTGGTCCAGTGGTCCGTCTCAGATATGAAAGAGGTGTGCCTAAATGTCCGACTCTAATATAAGTACAACACCGAATATTCAGAATACTTGTTAACTAGGCATGTTGTAAGGACAGGTGGTTAAAAGCTAGGGGTTCTAGAATGGCATATGAAGTAATCCTGCGTCTGATGATCTCGCTTTGTCTATCCCTCCACTGTATCCAATTAATATCTTAAAAGTTTTAGAGCGCTCCATACCTATTCAGCACAAACACTAATGTCTAGTAGGTCTTTTGTTACACTGTTGAGATTGGGCACCACACCATATTCATGGCGGACATCGGTGCTAGCCGGTGAAGCAATATGTCTTACCTATCTAGCAATAGACTAGGTGATTGGCAATGAAATGAATGGGGTAGCAACGTTGAATTACCCATAACCACGGTGTACCATCTTATACGAGCTGAGAATGCCTAGGCCGCCATTGTTGATCGAAGACGCCATCCAAAGTATTTTTCGCGTACCTCATAAGAACAGATTATCATTTTAGGGCCTGCTATAGCTCTGTTGTCGCCTAAGGGCACTTTTTCAGAACTTTTACAGGACATCGATCAGCATCTTTGTTGGGGCCAAGACCTTGCCCTTCAATCATCGAAGTGTTTGTATATTTTCTTGTCTCCACTTAAACTCATTGCTCTTATATGTAAAGCAAAGTGGTCGCATGCTCTAGGTAGCTACCTAAGTACAAACATCCACATTATTCCATGACGTCACGTCAAGCAAACCCGCCATGGGTAACTAAACGAGAAACAAACGATAACGATTTTAATTGTTCCGCCTTTGATTGTTTTATAAACACGGTACTTGATTGACGGAGTTATAATCGTTATTTTGGTATACTCGCTCCCCGGTTGGTTATAAATTGTGGTCGTATACACGTGCTGGTCATTGTTAATTTACCTTTCGACGATGAAGGCTGTAGTGGTTCTCGCTCTTTTCGCATTTGTTGCTGTCCAGGTATGCAACCTGTGTTTTGAACTTTCTGTGTTAAAAAATCATCTTTAGAAGCAGTGTAACTTCAATGGAAAGGATCCTCAAACAAATTATTAAAAATTAAATAGCCGTTTAAGTGTGTCTTTAGATTCGTTGGACACCTTTGTTATTTTAAACACAAATTGCTTGAAGGTGTCCTTCAGGATCCCAAAGTGATTGAAGATAAAAGATGTCCAAGTGTCATTATAATCCTTGGTCTTTCCAACATGCTAGGTTGCTTGAGGTCTTTTATTCGTGAATCCGCCATATTACCAAGGGGTTGTGATCTTTACAAGAGTTTCTAGAATTCTTGCACTGTTCTCTGTAGGTCACCTAAATACTAGGGTACCCTGGAAATCCATACCAGGACATATCCTCTGACTTTTTACTAATAATTGCCGTAATTCGCAGTTATGCCAGTCGGCACCGATGCCAGAAGATGAAAAGAAAGAAGATACGACGCCGCCACCAGTTGCAGTAACGGAACAGCCAACAAAAGCGCCAGTGGAACGTTCTGATGTGAGTTCCATACATCAGAACCCTGCTTTCTAAAACCATTTACCTTAGATATTGCATTTAGCGCTATTATTTTTGACACTCATGCAATAATGCCTTTGTAAGACATTTTGCCCGTATTTTGAACTATGTTTCGAGCACTATTGCCCGCTAAGTAAAGCAAGTGAGCATGATGGCTAGATCCGAATAATATGCAGACATCATTTTAGGATAGGGGCTTGCTTCTAGACTAAATCAGAACAAGGAAGAATTATTAAAGTCTGGGTCTGGGTGCTATATGTTTTGTAGCTCGTTTCAATCCTTTCTACAGTATTAATTTGTCGTCTCCTTTCTCCTCTGTACCCCATGTCAGTGTTATTAATTAATTGGTTTAGATGAAGACCGTTGAGTTAATAACAATATTGCATGGGATATGTGTAAGGTGAGAAAGACGACTGGACCAAAATCTAAACGTGCCTTCCGGAACACGGAAATAATTGTGATAGGCACTATTAATTATGGTCGGAATGGTCACCCACCAACCGCACCGTATGTTGCTTAACTTTGGCAATCACTACTTACCAAAGCGCTGTTGCCGCCACTGTTATGTGTTAGTTTAAAATATGAAACGCAAGATTAGCCTAAGTGATCTGTTAGCTAAACATCATGGGTAACTACAATTAGTAGTTGCAAGATTTATCCTCTAATTTCTGTTATAAACTTACTATTACCATTACAGGTAAAATCTGAGAAGAAAGCTGACGTCGTAGAGACGACTACTCCTCCAGAAGAGAAGAAGTCATAAGAACTTACCTGAGGAACCTTATTGTGATAGATCTCTATGTTTATCCATCTAGACGCCTTCGTAATCGAGCCAGGCGAATGTAACATGCTAAAATAAATTTAATAATAATAAAAATGCATTTTAATTCATAAATCTCCACAACTCCACGCTCCATCCACAATGAACATGAATCATACGAAAATTATTTCATGATGATGATGATGATGTCCTCCACGACGTGTCCGTCGATGGCGACACCTTGTAGTTTCTGGCATGAGCTCGGATGTGACTAGCAAACCCGAACTTGGTCTTGGATGCGACTGCAACTGTCCACTTGTTGTAGGTGTAGTTGTAGGACACCTGGGGGCGTGTCTTTTGAGCATGGCGTATTTCATATTTCATAACGTAGCATAGGAACCAATCTGAAATTCCTCTAACAGTTTAGGTTCTCGCTTGCACGAACGAAAATACTTACTTTTAATCAAACTCAAAAAAGTTAGGTTAGTGTTGATGATGCAACTGATGTATTCAGTAGGTATGATGTGTAACTGACCCTAAGTATATTTTAACTTAACTTAGCTAGACCTAGTATTATTTTATATGTGGCTAGACATAATAAGCCTGCCAGGCGGAAACATTAAAAAGTTTTTAGTCAATTTAAAAGGGAAAACGATTATTTGCCATTATTGCCATCAACATGTTGCCCTAACCACAGATATTGACTAAGCCCTAATTTTATAATGCCAATAAAGATAAAAAACACGGCTTTTCGGTAACTTATTTATTTAGTCTTAGGGTTCAAATGCTTTAGTGGGTAGTAAAGAACAGTATGTCCCTGACGCTGCCGCGAGAGGGCAGCTCCAGCGGCGCCAGCGCCACTGCGCCCGCGCTGCCTACGCGCCGACGCGACGCACCCTCACCGCGAATGTATAAGGTCACCTGAAATAACATACAAATGTAGACAGACTGGTTATAGTTCTTATGAAGCACTTAGAGCTCGGACACACGAGCGACGCTTGACGACTTGGCAATTACAATGGACGTCACAGACAAGTCGACTCGCCGGCAAATTTAGTGGCGGGAAAGCTGACGTTCATCAAGGATCACTAAAAGTCTAGCCAAACTGATGGGTTCTTATTAGTTCGAGCAGCTTTTACCAGGTTAAAGGCCTTCCACAAGTTGGTGGAATGGCACACCGTGGCCACAAATTGGAGGATGCCTTAACAACCACACCGAATTGAGCCGGAGGGGAACCAGACACAGGACATTACGTAAATAAGACTATAGAAGTCAAAAAATGCAACGAAAATCGTAATATTATACCTAACTAACCAAGAATTACATAAGTAACTGCTTCCCTTACTAGCATTTAGGTAACAACAATTTATAGATGTCCAAATAATTAAATAAAATGATGGCCAAATGTCTGGCTACCTAATTTAGAAAAAATGAATAGGTACCTGAGGTGCTGGTGCTCCATGTCTGCTCGGTTCGTTGGATAAAGGCACAGATCGAGGCTCTCTCCCAGAGTCTTTCCTTCGCCTTTTGCTGCTAGAGCGACGGCTATCAGCCCTCTTGCGTCCCGTTGTGGTTGGTGATTCTGAAGAACACCAGGCTTTTGTACTAAGAGTTTGACATCTCCTAGTTCTAATATCCTAAATTGTCTCTAAGTGCCTCAGTGCTATAAAGGGTTGTAAGTTGCTCCAGTGGGAATCATACCATTGTTTTGTAAGAGTAATAGCTACGGCTTGGCCTGAGCATTGACCTATCATTCTGAGCTGAATTCAAACAAGCCAAAACATGGAGGAAATCAGCCTCCATCCATTAATTTCATCATATTTCTCATCCAATGAATGAATGGCACCATCTTTATCAGGTCGTATAACAATAATTACCATAGACCGTGATGTGCTCTCAAACGCGCTTGCAGAATTGAGTGACACATCCGCAGCAGAGGGTCGATATCAGCTGCGGATAATACCATCATGAGAAATTGGGATCGTTTGGATGACTAGTAAGCCGCTTCATTGAGATTTCGCCTGCGGGGGCACAGGGGCGCGGAGGGAGGCGCGAGCGGTGTGCGTAAGCGAGGCGGGCGGGTGTATCTGCGCCGTCCGCTATCACCTCACTCCGCACCCATGTGCCCCGCAGGCGAGGTCTCAATTTCACGGTCTACCTATGGATTAATTTTGAAATGTTTAAAGTAATAGACAAAAGGTGCGCTTACACGGAAAATTAACATTGTTTACTCGTCAGCATTATCCCTGAATGATTACAATTTCTTAAATAGCAAGATACCGCAAGACCGTAATAAGTAAGTAGGTAGGGACAGACATGACACTGACAGGACTCAGTTGACAAAACACCGATTATAGCAACAAATTTTGGGGAAATCACAACCAAAATAAATTGTCCACGTAAGAGGACCTAGAATCTTTAAATCTGGATAAAGAACACACGATGAAATCAGGCTTTTCAATTGTCTCTAGAAAAATCCTGATTACACCAGATCTGATAAAGCAAATGTCAAAATAAAATGAAGTCTGAACCTTCCTCGTTCTCATGAGACTGCGGTGGCGGTAGCGGCTGCGGAGGCATTGAGGTTCGGGCGATGGCGGACTTGCGGCTCTCTATCAGCCTCATCAGGCACTCCAGGGCTGTTTGCTTGTTCTGTCATTGAGAGAGTTAGTAAAAAACACTTCTTTTGAAGTTAGAGTCAACTGAAACAGCTGGAACTAGCAAAAGATGTGCTGACGATTTGCTAACAGCGCAACAAACTCGTTATACTAAACAGATGCCGAAATGTTACAACAATGTGACCACCTGCTTATGACACTGGGCATATTTACAGCTCTAGGCTTAGCTCTAACTAAGCTCAAGGCTGTTTGTGTTTGCTCGAAGTGGCATGGCATGAAGCAATAATGAAAATAAACCAGCAAATAAGTCCATCATCAAAGCTATCGGCATACCCTGATCTCGTCCAGAAGCGGTTCAAAGACATTAGGGTCCGTTGAGTCCTTGAGCGCCTCCCAATTCTTGAACAGCTTCCGATCTGAGAGACGCACTGTGCTCTCGAGCTCTCGAACCTCTGCAAAGACCACCATGATCAGTCCCATTTCAACAAGACCACACTGATCTCGAGCTTCTACTTCAAATTCAAGACTTCCAATTCAAATGTTAAATACACACTATCCACACATACAGCTGCAGCCATGGATTTACCCGTTGGATATATTGATTGATACTCAAGTCCCAAAGTGATACTTAAATTGTTTTCCTTGACCTTGATTAAGTTGTGCGGTGTTGTTGGTCTATCCTTCATTAGTTCAATGTAGCGTTTGTTATCAAATAGCTACAGCTAAACTATCAAAGACTGAGTATAAGAACCAGAATAACTTCTACCTCGCATATTTTGTTGAAGTGACACCCGTTTTTGTGACGTGGACGCGATTTTCGTTTATAATCAAATCAAATCAATCATTCATTTGCTTAGTATACAGTATACAAAAGTTTGATCTTAAAAGTGGTGGAAGTGCTAAATAAACTTAAACCTCACCCGTCTCTCTTAGATTAGCAAGGTGCGCAACAAGATGCTTCTTCAGCGCGCGCACCGCACGCCTCTGCGCACGAGTGCGCGCGACCACGTCGCGTGCGTTGCGCGCTTCGGCCGCTATTGCTGCCACCTCGCGCGCTTCTTGCTCCAGACGGCGTTCAAGCTCGCTGGAAGGTGGGCTGCTTGAGTTACTGGTTTTGACGGGTCAGAATTAGATGCAAGCAACTTGATAGGAACGTCTTTCAGTTGATCATAAAGGCATTTTCTCACTGCACCGTTACCATGACCGTGCCAGGTACGTGTCAGGCACGAAAAGCTACACGATGTGTAGAAGGTGTTGAAGGCGAAGGCAACGGAAAGCAGAGAAATTAATAAGTAATTAATAAGCAAACCTACTTCGGTATTAATAATATTCATGGTTCATGCATAACAGGCGTTGCAATGGTATGGTAATAATAGTCTGGCAAAGTTAGTTAGGTATTGAACAGTCATCAATCAAAAGCAACATAAATACCTTGGATATTCTCCCGTGATTTTGGAATACGACTGTATGTTGCGTATCACCTCCACCAAGTGGTGGAGCTGTTCGCAGAACTCCGGCAACTGTTCAGGCGTCAGATACTGTCCACCGTACCTAGAATTAAAAGACACGACAACTAACGAAAGTATTCGTATGAACGGGCTTCGATCCATCATAGAATCTGTAGAAGAGGAGGATGGAACAGAGAAGGCGAAATTGGAGGCGTAACATTTTCGTATGAAATCCTTCTACGAAATGCTTCGGATCCGCTGTTCCAAACCAGGCTATAAGGAACCTTGGCCAATCTGGAGAAGTCTAAATAGGCTGATGACCCAGATTGGTCGGAGTAAAGACAGCCTGTATCGGTGGGGGCACTCAAGCAGTGCAGACGCCAGCTGTGAATGTGGAGAACCCCTGCAAACCATGGCCCACCTCACTAACTGTCCCGCGTGAGGACTTACTTGTTAGTAACCAGAGGACTTTCTGGGCAAGTAAGATTTAGCCCGTCTTCTTGCCGACACGAAAGAAGAAGATCGTGTTGACGGTTTTCGTTTTTCGTAGTGAGGCCCCTGATTTGTCATCATCATCTACCTGGACCTGGATCATAGGTTTCTAATGATTAATTAGGTAGGTAAAAAAATCTACCTCATAGTGACTATGCTTCTTCGGATTAGCCGGTAGGCATTGTTGGCTGTCTCTACAATTCTTGGCTTTGCCTAAAGTCAAGAGCAAGCCTTCTGTGACTCTTATGTTGTAGGTACACGAGAAGAACAAGAGTCTGCTCCATACCAATTCAGCAACTAGCGTAACGTGCCGGTCATGGCGGATCTGGCAGCTCACTGAATAATGAGAGTGAAGGAACAGAACAGCCCTGTGCATTGCGCAGTGCGCACACACTTGAGCACTATAGGTAAACATGTCCCGCGCCGATCACTCAATGACTACCATGGTCTTATTTGTTTCTGGGTTTTGCTGTCTTGAAAATACTCGGAAACAGCTTTTCAGGAAGTTGGTGGTGTTGACACCTTCGTGCCTCGGAAAGCACGTTAAGCCGTTGGTCCTGCACCTGATCTCTCATCGGTCATGATGTCAGATCTGTCGTCTCACTGAGAGTAAAGGAACATAGAGGTACCTACTTTTTTATTGCGCACACACCTGGGCACTATAATATCTCCTGCGTTCCTGGCCTATCTCTCTTGAGAGGAGCCCCCATTACCGAAAATCGGTAGGAGAATATATTACCTACTTATCACTGGCGTCTATGAACTACTTTGTGAATGGTGGTACCTCAAGTCAATATTGGCAGCAAACTGGTCGTGATCCAAAGGCGCGTTGGTGCCGCTTGTATGCGTGGACGCATCCAGATCGTCTTCGTCGTTAGTTGTGCTGCCGCAACCGATGCTTTCTCTATAAAACATGGATATTGTTGAAGAGTTAGTAGCTCTAACTAAACTCATAGGTAACCAATGTACAAGTAAATGTCCCTTTTCCCACTGTATCGTACCATTACATGGCCGTGTGCTAGGAACGTTGTCAAGCACGAAAAGCAACACGATACTCTCTACCTTGCCCACTGAACGGATTGACAGCGTTCTGTCTCACCGTTATATGCTCCTGCACCCACTTACATTACTTCTGCATGACTGGGAGAGAATGCTTTTAGCATTGAGTCCACCTTTTGTACACTGTTACTTGTGCAATAAAGTTCTTAAATAAATAATAAAATGTATATGGATCAAGAGCGAGCGAGAAAGTATTTTGCCGGTGCTGACACGCCTGTGTGTGTGTGTGTTCTAGTGGGCAAGGTGACATGGTTTTAAATATACCTTTATCGCAAAGTTCTATTGATTCATTATTAATTAGCCCTATTAATTTTTATATACATACAGACACAATAATTTATGAACACTAACACAGTGGAAGTAAAAGAAAAGTTCTTGTCAAGCGTGCTGTACCGCTCGCCGCGCAGCCTGCCGAGCAAGCGCCCGAGTAGCCGCGACTGCCGCCCACCTCCCTCCATGTTGCGCGCGCGCCGATCCGCGTGAATGAGAGAGGTTGGGTTGCTGAAATTACTACATTCAAGTCTTTGTTACTATGGATTTAGGGTAACATGAGCAGGACACCATTTTTTGAGAACTGATGGCCGTTGGGGCAGAAAAGTCCTAGATTGGAGACCCTTCGACTAAAGGCGCAGCGTAGGACGTCCACCGACAAGATGGACAGACGACCTTGTAAAGATCGCAGGATCGCACTGGATGCAGACCGCTCACAACCGGTCGTTGTGGAAAGCCATGGGGGAGGCCTATGTTCAGCAGTGGACGTCCTTCGGCTGATAATGATGATGAGCAGGACACAAAACTGATGGTATTTGAGGCGGAAACAGTCTCGATTAGAGACCATTCTAATAAAGGACGTCCGCCGCTAAGATGGGCAGATCTAGTAAAGATCGCAGGATCATCTGGTCACTGGATGCAGATTTCTTGCATGCATCAGTCGCTTTGGTAAACTGGGGGAGGAGGCCTATGTTCTATAGTTTTATGTTCAGCAGTTGACGTCTTCTAGGCTGTTAATGTTGAAGGTCACCATTGATGGTGCTTATATCATGACGAGTGAGCATCAGTACCGTTACCATGAGTTTACGTCGGTTTTACTCGCTAGCGACGACGTAACTTTTTGTATGGAAAGTTTTAGTTCTGCAAGTGACCGCTAGGGGCGCTGTGCAATTTCCCTTCGACTTTATTACGTAGGTACCTAGTCGGTGGCGAGTAAAACCGTCGTAAACTCATGGTAACGGTACAGTAGCTGAACACTTCTATGTCGAAGGTAACCGAGGCCACATCACATACTTAGTTCTCCTTAGAAAAATCTTGCAAACAAACTTGCTTTTTAACATTGTACTGAAGTGTTCACTTGTATGCACAAATTATTATTACTCCCAGCTTGTAACATTGATTCTTCTTAGGGGAGGGAAATAAAGCGCTGGGTTAACTTCGCCGACTAACCTGGACGAGCGAGTGAATGGAATGGAATGTTTCGGAAATTCCTTAAAAAAAACTCAAATAGGACCGGAGTCAGAAGACTTCTTTAAAACACTAGAATGTTGTATAAAACAAGATTTAAATTAGGACTCGAGTCGGGCTAGCTGGCCCTTTATGGAGTACGTAGGTATGTACCTAGATCATACTATTCCTCTATGACCTAGGTACCTAAATAAGAAAGGTTTACTTACTTATGGCGAATGACGTGAAAGTTGAATATTCGGTAGATGTTGGCGTAGTCCTCTATGGGTGTAGATACATTCCCATTTTCAGACTAGATGTCCATTTTATTATAGTTTATTGCAGGTTTATGATGTAAGAAACATCTTAGCAGTAGCATAGTGCTTCTCCATTTTGACAAATTGATTGACGTTTGTCATTTTCTTTTTAAGCAGGGTTTGACAAACCTTTCATAATAAGCGACAAAAGAGGTGCAATATTAAGTCAAAATAAAAACTTATTTACAAAAAGCTTTATAACCGATTTTGATAAAACTAATTCGTCAAACTATCAAGACATGACATAAATAAAGGGTGGAACCTATGAGCCTAGTCTAAAAATTAATAACCTTAGACCTATTTAACTTTAACTGAAATAAAACTCAAATCATTAATATTTTCTCATAATGTATTGTATTGTTGTAATTCATATAAAAATACAGTTATTAATATACATAATCGCAGCATTGCCAGCGAAGGCATACAAGTTATTATTATTTATAATAAAACCACTAACTGCAAAATATCCAAATGCTAATTGAGACGAACATTAAGTACATATTCGACAGGCACAGTAGGTCAGTCTGTTAAAAATATATAGGAAATACATACATAAGCATAATTTACCACAAAGATTTAGTCTTCCAATTTCAGACTTGCTAAGCTCTAGAATATTCTAGACGAGTTCACACTTACATAGAGAAGACACAATAAAATGTAAAACATACGATCAGTTAATAATTTACAAGAATTTTTACCTTAACAATGTATAATTAATTCGTGACAATATTGATAGAGAGAGTTTGGCTAGCGAGTCTTATTTTTGACACAAGCTAATTATTATAAAAGGTTAAAATAAAATTAATCTCCTATTTCAAGTAAACAATACCTAGCCATTGCGTTACAGTAAATAAATTGCCTTCTGCGAGGATACAGTACGCTGACTAAGGGAACGCTAAGAATGCTAGCATGGGACCAGTGAGTCCAACATAACATATCTACATACCAAACAGGCAAATAACCAAACAAAGCTTCTAGCATTCAACAATAAAGGCACGACGAATATTACAACCTAAGGACTGGTCCCAGCGAGAGTCTTAACTAATCGGCCATAGTCTCACTTAAAACGAGGATGCTAAGAACGAAATACTGACATTCATTGACTCCGTAAGAAAAAACAATTTCTCACACGATACTATTTTTGAAGCATGCATCTTTAACCCATTTTTCTTATGTTTATTGACACTTTGAATGCTGCTTGAATTTTTGATTTTTGCATGGCAATACGTGTGAAAAAGCTCATCAAACCTACGGAATCAAAAATCGTTATACCTACAGCAAGACATCAGTAAACATGGATCACTAAGTTCAACTAATTCAGAAGATATAAGCATGCACAAATACACATTTAATGTGCTTTATAACAAAAACTATGATAGACATCCCAGTTGTCGAGTTGCACAGTTTAACTGAACCTAATGATCAGTTACTGTTGATCGAGCCTCTCTGTCACACTATAGGGTACCGTTCTAGCACCCTTATTAGTGAGACTAGCCTAGAATGACACGGCCATTATTACCAGAGTCCGGAAGAGAATCCCCCGGGAGGCACGCGTACGCGTTTCGGGGGTTCCACCTTGGCTGGTTCGGGCTGAGCTACCTCTTGTTTGGGGTTGTCAGGCTTGACAGGGCTCTCTGGCTTGACTGGGCTTTCAAGCTTGGCAGGGACCTCAGCCTTAGGCTCGGGAGCTGGTGCCTCTTGTGGCTCGGCTGCGCCGTTCTGGGTCTCCGCTATGCCGTTGGCTTTAGCTGCTTCTGCTGCTTCGTGAGCTGGAATGAGGAGAGAACAATGGTTATTGAGGGTTAATAACAGCTGACAGCAAGGTGGTCGCTTGGCTTGCAACCTCTCCACCAATCCGCACTGAGCCTTGAAACACCCTTTCAACAGTACGTGGTGTACAATACGTCGAGCCTGCGTGGTGGAGTGTGGCTCATACCACTTCATACTTGAGGTTGAGGCCTTTGCTCTGTTTACAGGATTTACTTATATTTTATTTTATTGAGGGTTTTGCGAGGAAAGAACCTGTGTATTCATATACAAATCTTGTTACGAACAAGCGCCGATTATCACCGAACGTTGCCGACAAATGTACTGCAGAACAAAGCTTACTTTTATATGGAATGTACGTTGACAAACGCTGGGTTCAGTGATCCAACTCACTCTAAAGATGTAATTTATTCATGTCACCTACCAATATTTTGCTCACAAGCTAGTTTTATTCATGTTAATAAATAGGATTAGATATACTTCTTTAGTACAAGTGATTTACGGAAGCAAAATACAAGGTAAAAAAGGTAAGGTCAATTTACAGCGGAATCCGGAAATCTAGTTGCTGTGCAGGATATTTCAACATCCTGAATGAAATGGCCAGAGTTAAAATTCAATAAGTAAATTCCTATGGATTTCTTATTCTGTTATGAAGAAAATACAGTATTATTGGTAATTATTAGACCGGATCCAAGAGGCGATGGGGAAGTTCATATACGGCAATTTTAACCTTTGAATGTTATATCCAAAAGTCAACCATTTTAGAGCTACTTTTACAAATTTCGGCCCAGCTTGTGTTATTATTGAACTGATATTCCTCTCTTCTTGGCGACTTGCGATGATGATGATGTTGGGGCAGAAGAGAAGAGAAAAAATAAGCAGTAGAAGATACACACCAGCAACAGCAGCAGCAACCACAGAAGGGGCGGGGCGGCGGCCCCTTGTCGGCTCGGCCTCCCCGCCGAAGATGTCGGTGTGACCGCCGCCAGGGGGGCGGAGCACCCTGCTGGACACCCTGTTGTTGTCTTGGAGACCAACGTTGAAAGATGTGGAAGTCATTTTTTATATCTGTAAATAAATGATAATTATTATTAATAGGAGGCTGCGCTGGTACTATTATATATTCTGTGGCTGTGGTGTCCAACTGCAGGGCAAAGGCTTCTCGCCCCTTTCCCCACGACTTGGGCATTTATTTTCCACTCTTCATCATACGAGTCTATAGCTCGTCAGTCATCGTCTTCTGGGTCTATTAAAGAAATCCACACCATGCAGTTTCCTAAATAAATAAAATTTTTAACAATTTTGAAGACCAAATAACAAAGATGGTAAACACAACTCTCAGACCCGAAACTAAATACAATGTAGAAAAATTATGATTTCTACATTGACCAGACCGAGAATCGAACCCGGGACTTCAGAGCGGCTACACGCCTTTGAACCCAGCGTGCTTAACCACTACACCACGGAGTAACAGAGAGGTGTCTTAACGCCAAGATTGAGAGGAACACGTTTTTGAAGCAGACTGTACCCAAGATACCTAAATAAGACGTAACACAGAAAAGAAACCAGTATTGTGGGGTGGTTGTGGTCAGGCATTGCAGTCTACAGATTGTGGTCAAATGAACTGCACATTACAATACATAAGTAACGATCAGTAGTCATCATTCATAAATCATGTTTGTAACAAAGACCCTTATACCAGTCACGTCTTGGTGTGTAGTTCGTGGATCATTAAAACATTTATAGGAGGAATTTAATTTAGTGTTTAGTTATTAAATAAGCTAAATAATGCCTTAGTACGATCCATACATTTGCAGCAGAATTTGTAGTATTTTAGAGATGTGTGTTATAAAGCAATGCTTCAGAGTTTAATCACAGACGCTGAGAAATATTGCAGGTGTGAATGTTATGTTTTAAATAAACCAAACTTCATCAGTTCCTTATACAATAAAGGCGTCAAATATTATACCATAGCGCCATGTGAGAATGAGAAAAACTTAGGACCTTAAATCTTATCTAAATCTGGGACCACAAAAATCATCTAATTACTCAGAGTAACTAATTTCACTTTAGTTATTTTTGGGAGTATACCTACTGATTTGTAAATATGGGTGGATGATGTCAGGCAATGTAACTTAATCTAAGTACTCACACACAGTATAATAATGGTCACTTACACGCAAATGCACTTGACAAAGACAAATGGAGATGAGCTATTGACATGTCAGTGACAACGTAAGCAGACCTAAATAAGTAAGGGCTTGGAATTGTACTGTGCATCTTTAACTAGACTGCATTTTGATTTGTAACTTAAATAAAAGACGATCGGCATCGAAAGACCGTACCTCTACAGATTAGTAGTCTTACAACTTGTATTTGACTTGTTTCTGCAAGTATCAACTATTGGTTGATAGAGAGAGACAACTATTTAAGTATCAGCAGTGACCAGCCCAGTGATCGACACATGAACATCAAAAAATACCGCTAGTCTAGCACCAAACCAGCAATTACATAGCAATAATAACTCAAGCTCCAGTCAAAAGTCTGCGGTAAATGGTATGAGTGTACCATTGACAAAGAAAATACATTATAACATTTTTCAGGTCATAATCATCAGAATTCGGGCCGTAGATCGGGGTCAGAGATTCGGGGCATGTCACAGCGATATGGACTTATAATTTGGGCATTACACGCATATGACATTAACTTCAAAGCCTTTCATTGTAGTGACAACTTAGATATAAGCGGTAGGATTACACATCAAAGAGGCAATTATTGGTAGAAAACTAACAGAGATCAGTGGCAAAGAGAAATTAGCTGGATAACTAACATACCACTAAAACCTTCTCCTCAGCGTAACAAATACTTTAGTGAAAACCGCATCAAAATCGGTCCAGCCAAACGCGATATTCTCCGATTAACATACATACAAACATATTGGTCGAACTAAGGACCTTCTTTTTATTTAGTTGGTTAATAAAGGCAGAAAAGTATGTAAATTGTGAGTGAATGTCTTTGGTCCTAATAATATTATGTTTTGACGTTTTTCGTATGAGCCAAGCTAACGCAGAGCAGATACAGAGCCTACCGCATCAAAATGCATTGGATCTACGTCATGAAGATTTATGTTATTGTTCTTCAGTCTTATAATGGATATTCGGAAAGTGGCACGGTCCTTTCTCGTGTGGTTATTTTCGCACAACTTAATACGACGCCCACTGACAAATCTAAAAAGGAAACCAAATGTAATTATTTCCTCAAGGCAACCACTAAGTATACTTACGAGGAGACGATTACATAAACTCTACATCAACGTGATACGGTAGAAAATCGAAAGTGTTTTATTTAGCTAACGGTATAGTCTTCTTTACTTCAGAAATACGTAGGTATAATCCTTCTGTAGGCATTTGTGAAATAAAATAAGGCAGGAAGGAAGGATGCCAATTCTGTACAAAGAGAAAGTGCGTATATTGCAACAATAAAATTATTACTATACTAGCTTTTGCCCGCGACTTCGTTCGCGTGGACTTCAGGTTCGTATGTCCCTCTGTCACGTAAACTGAATATTATAGTAGGCAATATGACGCCACGCCTGAACCAGTAATAAAAGCGAAATTACTGCGTCTAGACAATTATCCAAACAAATAAGAGGGCAATAAACTATGAACCCTAACAGTAGAATCAGCAATTTGTAATTTGTTTGCAGTGATAGCGAATAATGAATTTATAAACATTAAATTACATAATATTAATGGTATCATAAATATTTTGTTACTAGCTTTTGCCCGCGACTTCGTCCACGTGGAATAGTGACCTCTTTCTCCCGTTTTTTACACATTTACCACTATATCTTTGCTCCTATTGGTCGTAGCGTGATGTTATATAGCCTATAGCCTTCCTCGATAACTGGACTATCCAACACAAAAAGAATTATTCAATTCGAACCAGTAGTTTCGGAGATTAGCGCGTTCAAACAAACAAACAAACAAACAAACTCTTCAGCTTTATAATATTAGTATAGATTACGCCTACCTACCTATTATGTTATGCCTATACCTACCACTGACTGAACCGAATTTGATGAATTAACGGAGGGGATTTTATTTATCAGAATCAGAAGGGCTACTGGCGATGACTGGCAGAAGATGATTAAAACGGATCATTTTCGCGGCCAAAACCGCGGGGTAAACGCTACCTCCTACTGTTACTAGTAATTAAAAAATATGACATGGTGACACATATTTTCACAAAATCCACAGCAACCATTGGTGATTAAATCAGAAAGTGCATTAGCATACATTTATTGTTCACATCCTCCCATGGTGAAGTGGAATAATAATTAATTTTGCATTGTCTTCGAAACAATATCACTCTGTCAGTCGGTCTCTTGACTAGAGAGGCATAGCGAAAAATACTTCTTCGTCAGTGATATTAAGTGTGCTGGAATAGTTATTGCAAAGAAGATTGTTTTTAATTTTCCATTACTGTTCTGTTGCAAGTTACAACACAATACATCACTCCCAATATCATGAAAGTAAGCCTGTATGTAGACATTAATAAAGATAAAACAAATAAATAGACAGGTGCCAACCTGGTACCTACATGCAGTGTTTTATTATCAGTTTCCCTTTCCCTTTTTTGTGGCTGACTGTACCTATCGCAGTGGTAGGTGGTGGTGGTAGCTACCAGTAGCAGTGGAAAAAATACCTAATATATTTCTTCATTAAAAGGAGACTGGATTTGACTCAATCGACAGTCAGTGGCAAAAAACAATTGTATAAAAAAGTTTTAATTTGATTCAGTCACAAATATCATTAGACAGCAAATTAGTTAGCAATGACAGTACACAATAGGTCTAATTTGAATGTTGTCTACCAGAACGAAAAATAGTATGAGTCATTAAGACTGACTGAAATGTATTTCTTTAGTAGTACCTATTGACTCATGATTATCTTCTTGTAAGCATAATGAATGAGTAATACCTACTTCCTTTGATTACTAACATAAAATTATATTGTCAATAATAGTGATTAATCAAATAAATAAAAAATTTCAACACATACACACTAAAAATTTAGTTATTCAAGAACAATCAATCAATGTTATCATTTACAATGTAAATAAATGATAAAGTCACATATTTTTAACACACATTTTGCTTTTTGGCATTTTTAATAGGTTTGTTTGTGAATTTCAAATAATGTCCAATCAATTTACTAAATGATGGAGAAATAAAATAGGCAGACCTGAGTAGGATAATTTAATGTGGCCAGACAACATCTGATAGCCATTTGTGTCAATGTACGAGTTACTTCCAAGCCACATATGGCACACAAACAGATATAGGTAGGCTTACTATATGGTATACACCAGGAAATGTCTCACTGAATGTTCAATTTACTTGCAAATATAGCAATGGCAATCATTCAATATCCTTGCAATAGACATAGGCAATGAGATTGAAACTTGACTTATGACCTTATGCATTAAAATACATCTGATTCTACTTAATTTAATCGTATTTTATTTTTATGTGTGACTGTGGCGCGGTGCAGACAATGGCCCATCTCCTGTCCTGCCCCAAATGTCCTAGCTCATGTTCGCTTCAAGATCTGCAGCAGGCAAACGCCAATGCAATCAACGTTGCACAACACTGGGCGAAATTATTCTGATTTGTTACCAGTCGACTCGAAGAAGAAGAATAGTATTTTAGACATGATTAAAGAAAGAAGGCAGCATGATGGATGTAATTACAAATAATGTCATACTGGACCAAGATCAAAAATTCCTTTTTTTTAGTCTGTTAAAATATTATGTAAATTTATAATAGTGGGAGCGGAAAGATTGTATTAGTTTTTGTTTAAAGCTCATTAGTAGAAATACAAAGGCAACAGGACTGGTTAATGTCCATATTTTCCTTATAAATTGCACAACTGCTTTATGTGTAACAGGCTATAGGGAATATTAATTTTACATCAAAATTAAATGAATGAATCACCGCGTATGGGTAAGGTGTATGCAAGCAATGCAAGTAAGTACTTATTGATATTAATAAGTCTTATTGGATTGGTATGACTGGTTTCCTGAACAGGATAATGATATGATATTGATCTCTAAACAGTACTATAAATAAACTTGTACATGGATCTCAATAGATCTCAATGAAACTAATCTCAAGTGGACACGAAATAGAAATTGAAAGTGCATCTAAATTCGATAGTGAAAATGCTAGAGTATTAATAATTTGTGAGAGTTGGATTCTACTTCTGATTCAAAGCATTAAGCAAAGAAATAAGAATAAAGTAAAATATTGATTGGCATCCGCAGCTACTTGAATAACATGCATGCTAAATGCATGGCGTTAGGCAGGTACATGGAATAAATAAAACCTTGATTTAAAAAAAGGGCTAACAAAGGAATTGTGCAATACTGCAAAAAATTATGATGCTATAGAACACTGTAGAAAGAGGGACTTGAGCGGGAACAAGCACATGAGCACAAATGTACGAAAATTGAATAATATACGTTGGACGGTAATAATATACGTAGTTAAAGAATCTTAACTGTAAAAATGTTCAATCTATCGGACACACAGTGCGGTCAGGCTAGTCATGCGGGACTTGTAACGGTGATCTTTTGTTCGGTCACTGCGCGTGTAAATTGCACGAAAATTAAAGCAAAAAAGGAATAATTGCGAAAATATGCAACATGATTATCTATATACGCCCATTCCAGACGAGTTAACAGCTTTCGTCCTACGGCATCAAAGCACATTGACCTTAGCAAAATCTTGAAAATAACGGCTTGCAAATAATCACACTTCGACCGGTAACCGTTTACACATTAGATACAATACAAATTATCTCACCCCAATAAAAACACAAAGCACGAAATCTTTCACGATTTGATCCACAAACTAAATAATTTTCGGTAAAATATAGGATTATATCAAAAATTCCAAGTAAAAGATTACTCACCTCTGTTCTCTTCGCTTCTTTTTGAACGAGTGCGAGAAAAAGAGATAGCAAATATATGTGTTGTAATGACTGTTATCGAAAATACTACTAAAAGTTTTCATAACTGAAAAGACGTTACCTATCAATATCATAATATTCCTCTTTATTTAGTTTGGTTTTGTTTAATTTGTTTTATTCACAGGTAGGAAACAACACGAACAAATCAACAATGTAGTAAAAATAGTACCTTAATAATACTCTTAATATTAATGTAATACGTACTGGCTGGACCAATGATTCCATTTTTAAACCGATTTCAAATATGAGCAGCAAGCTATCGTTAACCGACTTCAAAAAAAGAAGTTCTCAGTTCAACCTGTATATTTGTATGTGTTTGTCCGCAATATTTCGCGTTTGGCTGGACCGATTTCGATGCAGATTCAGTAAAATATATATTACACCGAGGAGAAAGTTTTAGTATTTAACTATTTTAGTTCAATTAGGTACAGTATAACTTAAACAATAACTAAGAACATAAAAAAAATCATTTTCATAAAAATTTAACCGCCTTATAAAACACTAAGAGGACTAAAATAACGGTGCATGATGTGCGGCGGGTCTAGGTAGACTGTTGCTGTCTGATCTAGTCTAACTTAAGAAAGGTGGCCCCAGAGCCCAGACAAGAGCGGCAATTAAATATTTAACACTATATTTCATAGACATAAATACTAAAAATACCTGAAAGAAACCTGAAAAAAACAAAATACCTGCAAATTTTGTTTAACAATAATGTGCAGTTTTCTTTCAGGTATTTATAACATTTTTGTCCATGAAATACTAAACTATTATTTTTACTATTATTTTTTTAATTGCCAATCTTTTCTAAGGACACGTTTTATTATAAGTCAGCAGAAGCAGACTAAGTTGAGCAGTTGTTTGTTTGGCACTTCAGAAACAAAATTCCAACTATCTACGAAAAACTACTAAAACAGAATATTGCAACATTATTTCCACCAAAAACTAGTTTTGACTGGATTCGTTCAGAAATCATTTAACATTTTTTGCTTTGACATTAATTACTATTTTTATCGTCAAGTTACGTAGACGGGTACTATTTTTAAAACGTATATTTTACCTCTAATTACTTATTGTTTTATAAATATATTATAAAAATATCATGTACCTACATACCTACACAGGAAAGTACCTTGAAAATAAAATGTGAATTTTCAGACGTTGCATTTATGCTGCGCTTTCTATTTACCAATGGAATTAAGTAAAAATGACATTGAGACTAAGCCATTAACCAATCATGTACTGCTGCTATGTAGATGTTAGTGCCGGAACATCTGTTTTGTTAGATAAATGACAACTCGATATTATTTACTAGTTAACGTCGATTCTAAACATAAAAAAAACAGTCCATTGAAGTGAAATTAAACCAATAAATATGACTGTTTTTTTTTTGGTTTTTTGTCAGTTATTTTTTCTTAATAGCTAGAATGTAACCAGGTATGGAATTGTGTAAAGCAATCGTATTCATTTGACAGTTCAAAACATACGATATGATCTGTCAAACGGCAAAGAACAAAAGGTTTGAAAGATCATATCGTACGTTTTGAATTGTCAAATGAATACGATTGCTTTACACAATTACCCCTCTGTTTAGCTTTCATATGAAATGTGACTACTTGAAAAAAATTACATGTTTCTATAAAAAAAAACGACGAAAAAATTGAAATCATAAATTTTAATTTAAAAAAAAATGGCTGACTTAAAAAATCGAATCGAAATCGAAAATACACATTGTAGGTATACAACAATACAAATAATTATCTCAGGTTGACTCGAGTAATTTATAAATCTAGCGCGGTTATTATTAATCGATATAGTTGATGACATCACTACAGAATGCCTCTACTCTTTTAATCTGTGCTATCTATCAAACCTAGGGATTTTCCGATACCACCTAAGTATCGATACTTACTCATTTCGATAATACTCAAATCTTTTTTCGATACTACTCAAATAAGTACTCCTCAAGTATCGATACTTACTGATATCGATACTTTTTGGAACTTCTATTTTATTATTTTGAGGGTGCTATCAATGAACGTTGAAGGATAATAATTTAAACAAAATTGAGACGAAAACAAATGGCGGAATGGCGAGAGATGATTTGCGAGCGGGTGCGGGTGTTTTCTTCTCTCGCTTTCGGCTCGGGCGGGCTCGGCTGAAGTCGGACGAATTCGGCTAGCCCAGCGCGAGACAACGCGTCACTCACGCCGCCACGCGACGAATACCGGTAACTCAGTAACCTGATTAGCTGACTGTTTTTGCCTCGTTTTTGCTCTCTTAGTTCTGTATGATGCGTTCTCGGTTTTTTTTATTGTATTCGGTTGTTTTGCTGATTCGATTCGATACCAAGTATTTTTGTTTCGATACCGATTATGTATCGCAAAATTGATTCGATACAATAAATACTTGGTATCGAATCAAAAGTATCGAGTACCTACTCGTATTTATTAGTATCGGAATATCCTTAATCAAACCGTCTGTATAATTTATGTGTGACTCGGATTGTTTGGGATATTTTTCAATTCATTAAATATTAGAACTGATATAAAATGGAAACAGCAGTGAAAGAAAATCATACTGAAACTGCGAGTAATGTCGTACCGGAAACTTCGGCCGAAGTAAGAATTTAACCTATAATTTCTCAGATTTATTTATAGATTCCGATCAGATGTCGGTAAACAAATTTTGTAAAAAATACTTAAGTTAGCAGGTTTTCTACCAAACCATTCTCGTTAAATCTAAATAGAGTGTTTGATTTGTGCTCTTGCTGTACGCATTAAGTTTGAATTGTTTCAGAACAGGTAGATTAGTTAACCTGAAACTGGCTTGGCGATTTGCCAAAATCAAAATGTTTATGATATTTCTGTTCGAAGCACGTTTCTTGTGCTTTCTTCTTTTATGGACGAGGACAACGTACTGCCAAATTCCATCGGATTGTGTGATTGCATCATTGATTGTGGTTACCATGGTTTTATGTTCATCTTTTTTTATTCCTTCCTCAAATTATAATAGGCAAGTCATAGGGTTAAGAACTTTTAAACTTTTTGCCAAAAAAATTGTATAAGTACTATAGCAGTTACATTCCAGTTGCATTATTATTTTAAATCTTTGTAATCAATATCTAAAAGATTGTATGATTGTACCATTTATTGTTACAGCTTCACTTTAAATAAATCATAAATATTTATTTTAAAAACCAGGTGTTTCAAATTACAGGAAAAACCACCCACACAACCTCCTCAAGAGCCACCAAAGAAGTCAAAAAAAGAAGACAGAGTAAAAAAAGATGACAAAAATGTTGAACAGTTTATGAAATCCTTGAACTCTGTGCCCACATATGAAGAGAAATTTGCCGTTGTCTGTAAGAAATATGCACAGACAGCAGATGAGAATAAAAAGTTACAGTTTTACATCAAACAGTCTGACAAACGTTATGCATTGTTGTCAAAAGAAAAAGAACAGCTACAACATGAGTTCAATAAGACAATTCTTGTTAAGTCTAAGCTGGAGAATCTTTGCCGTGAATTACAGAAACAGAATAAAGCTATCAAGGTAGAATTTTGTGTAACATTTCTTTTAATTTTGATGTAAACTTTGTAACAATCATCTTTACAGCTAAAAAACTTCCACTGCTAAACATAGGCTACCCTAATGGTTATGTAACATGACTTCTGGTTACCATAACAGCTTCTAGTTTGATAATTTCTGTATAAATAAGTAAAGTACATCTTTTAACATTATCACAGTATAACTTTTTCACATTGCAAATGTTTAGTATTACATACTCCTATTTCCCCTGTTTCCGTGAAAGACTCCAGTCTCTCTACACTTATTGATTCACTCACATGTCACATAAAATCACCCTTTTAATTTGCATAATTCAATTTCTAGGAAGAATCGTTCCTCAAGATTCGCGAAGAAGAAGAACGTCGTAAAGAAACCCAGGCCAAGTTCCAGAACACTCTTTCGGAGATTACCACACTACTGCAACAGAACAATGAGAAAAATGCCAAGTTGAGGGACGATAACATCAGCATGACGGAGAAGTTTAAGAGCGTTGTGCAGCAGTACCAGTTGAGGGAACAACAGGTGAGTTATTTAGTAAATGGTTAACCATCTGTTTTCATCTGTGTTATTTGTATGTTATGATTTCTAGAGGTTAGTTTATACCACTTACCAAATAATATTATGCTGAAGCTGGAATTTTAGAAAGAACGGGAGGTTTTTTTAAAAATTATTCATAAGCTGATAATAGAGGCTAGTTCAGTTTACAATCACACTGCTGAGTACAACCTTATACCATTATGTTATAATCTCTGATAGCTTATTTAATAATTAATTACAGGTAGACAAAATGGCGAAACAAATGGCACTAGAAACCCAACTATCAGATGCAAAAATGCAAAAAGCCAGCCTAGAACATCAAGCGGAGAAAGAACGCATAATTGCTGAGATGGAACAACTGAAAGTCTCCGTAGCTCAGTACAGAGCCAAGATCTTGGAGTTACAAGGCACGGAAACAGCGTTGAGGAGTCAGCTGGCTGTGTACACGGACAAGTATGACGAGTTCCAGAATGCTTTGGTGAAGAGTAACCAGGTGTTTGGCGGGTTTAAGGAGCAGATGGAGAAGGTAAGCTGTAACGGTAACATTACATAGTATTGAACTTAAATTTAATTAATCTTACCCTGCAAGTTTCTAAGGCGCTGGAACTTTGTCAAATTAATAACCTCAATATCTATCTCACAACTAAGAAGAAACATCTCATAGATCTAATTAATCATTATGATACACAAATGGGTTTCAAGTTTCAACATTCTTTTCTCATTCATTTGTTTACGAACCCGCTGGCTGGCATCCTATTAATCCGTGAGGTTTGCCTCGGTGGCGCAGCAGTTAGAGGGTCGCATTTTAAAGCGACGGCTGCGCCAGAGGTCCCGAGTTCGATTCCTGGGTCGGGCCAAAAATATGTACCTGAGATTTCTGTTCAGATATTCTCAGGAGAGCCCGGAGTTTGGAAGTTGGCGGTGTTTCTTCCTCGTGCCTCGGAAAGTACGTAAAGCCGTTGGTTCTGCGCTTGATCTCTCTCCGGTCGTGTATGATTGCTGTCCCATCGGGCTATGAGAGTAAAATAAATAGAGAGTGTGTGCACCTGTGTTTGTGCATACACTTGTGCAGTATAATATGTCCCGCGCCGCGCAGTTGGTTGGTCGTTGTGACTGGCCACCTTAGTCGAAATCGGCTAGGGGGACTATTATTAACATACAAAACAAGATATCTAAAAGATATAACAATGAGCATACGGAGAAAGAGGCCGCCATTCCTTACTTATTGGTAAAAGCATCTCTTCTCTGGTTATTCTCATAGTAATCAAAATATTTTAGGCATCAAGATTAAATATTATAGTCCATGCATTTCTTGAAAGGCCTGCCTATCAAAAATAATTAATTACTAAATAAAACGATGTATGTTTGTCTTACAGATGTCAAAGAAGATCAAAAAGCTCGAGAAAGAGTCGCTATCATGGAAGAGCAGATGGGAGACATCACAGACGGCCTTACTGGACATGTGCGGTGAGAGGCAAGCTAGCGAGGAGAGAGTGGCAGCCACTGCGAGACAGCTGCACCACATGCAGAGCCTTTGTAGGACACTGCAAGTATGTTCATTGTGTTACAGGTTTATTTCACAGCTTGTTCATGTAGCCTGTTTATCAAAAATTACAAGTCTAAGTTCCCAAGTTACATGTTACAAAGTTTTCACAACTTTAAGTTTTCTGCATAACAAACCGTAGCATACCATGACAGAAAACTATGACACCTTGCCCTCTAGACCGTTCTGTAACCGACCAACACCGTCGCGTGTCATGCACGGAACTTGTCAGCACCGGCAACTTACGCCCTCGCTCCATATAACAGTGATACAGAGCGCTGTAGATCCGTTCAATGGCCAAAGTAGCGCGTATCGTGTTGCTTTTCATGTCTAATGCGCTCTAAGCGTGGGCATGTAAAGGTACGGTGCAGTGGGCTCAGAACTTTACGGCCTTATATCACAAATAAATAAAAAAGGTTTGAACTACTGATTAGTTGTTATGCCGCCAAAGTGAAATGTACGTCTGCCTTATGTCATTTGACTCGATTGACTCATTTGACGACGCGTTTGGTGTATTGGTTAGCGCTCCTGACTATTACGCCGGCAGTCGCGGGTTCGAATTCCGCGCAAATGTTTGTGTGATGAGCACGAACATTTGTACCTAAGTCATGGATGTTATATGTATTTATTTAAGTATTTATGGGAGACGCCCCCGTCATAATCGTTGTCTGGTACTTCGTAACACAAGGAAGAAACTTCCTTACCACGAAACCAGACAATTGGTGTGTTGTCTGGCGCATATATTGACGTTGATTTTAAACTCGCCATGTTATATTTAACTCGTCAAGTATGCGTGAGCGAGACACAATAGAAATTCCATTGTTATGCGACTCCCTGGAGTCGTTTGGATACC
>OY757272.1:2670076-2826101 GCA_963584085.1 Pyrausta aurata | reverse complement strand
TTGCGCACCTACAGACGCAACTCAACTCATTAACTAACAAGAAAGAGAAGGAACAACAGGAAGCAGCAGCAAAACCAGAGAAAACAAAGAAATCAAAGTCCAAAAAGAACAAAGAAAAACAAGCACAAAAACTCGAAGAGAAAACAGAAGTAAATGAAGAGGTAAAAGAGGAAATTCTGCCTAGTACTAGCGAGGATAAAACTCAAATCGAAGTAGCTGATGAGAAAGTAGACGATAAAACACTAGAAAACCTAATAGAGGCCATAAATAGTGCTAATATTAATCTGTGTGACCTGGAAGTTGTAAACGATGCAAATGATCTTGACAGCGCAATTGTAGACGAAGTATTAGATATTGAAAGTAATCAAGCCAACACCAACGGAGTGGAAGCAAAGTTAAACGATTTACCAGAAACAAATGAAGTAGTAAGTAAAGTAAATGAAGCGGAAAAATCAAATGAAGTAGTCACCAAACTAAATGAAGTGCCAGCTGAGAAAGTAAATGAAGTCAATTCGAATGCAGAAGTAATTAAACAGGTTTTGAATGAATCGAGTTCAAATGATGAAGTTTCGCATATCCCAGAAGTGAAACCGATTTCGGTTGAAAACGCGTAGGTGACAAGTCAATTCAACTGTACATAATGTTTGAACTTAATTTTTTTACGTTAAATTAGTGATAAAAGTGTTTTTGAACGTGTTTTGGTATTTTTTCGTTGGTCACAAATTCGTTTTGTACCGTGTGTTTTGTTGATTAAGTTGACAAAATTATGAATCTTTTTGATTTGAAGTGCCTAAGTATTTCTAGATTTGTCTAGTCAGAAATCGGTATTGTTTTTAGCGTTTTACATACAGTGTGATTGGTCATTAATAATTCACAGTTTTTCAAGAAAATCTTTAGTTTTTATGTATTTTGTTTACATTTGTCATTTCTTTACATAGACTTAAAAATTGCGTACTCTAAATACTAAATTTTTCTATTCTTTTCTTACGTCATGTTGTTAATAAAATACACTACTCCAATTAATTTAATATGTGTCTATAAAATTATCATAAATATATCCAAAATACGGATATGGATGTCTATTTCTGAATCGTCATAAAAAGTACTAAGTATAATTTGATTTAAATTCTTTTGTAGTAGTATAAATAAATGTGACTTGAGTTTTTTTACAATAAAATAGATTTTGTAACTACGAAACTAGTCTTTTATTATGTACGGTTAATTTAACGAAGAAAAAAAGCTTATACATTAACCGACTGCTTTAGGCGGAGGGTCATCATCACCATCATTAACAGCCAAAGGTCGTCCACTGCTGAACTTAGGCCTCCCCCACGGTTTTCCAAGCGGTCTGCATACAGATCACACTGTATGCGATCCTGCGATCTTTACAAAGTCTTCTGTCCATCTTGTTTGTTGGTGGACGTCCTACGCTGCATTTTTGGTCGAAGGGCCTCCCTTATAGAACTTTTCTGCCCCAACGGCCATCAGTTCTTCGCGCTATGATGTCCCTGCCCATTAAGTTCCCCAGAAGGAGAAGAATGATTTTAATTTTGAATACTATTTTATCTGTACAAAAGTATCTAACCCATTTGCAATTAAGTAAGTCCATTGTCGCTCCGTTACGCAGTAATTATAAAAGAAAATATTTAAACTTCTGACTCTTTTTGCCATTCATAACGGCAACGAAGTGCATTTACTTGTGGCCACAAAACCGACGAGTAGAATAACTGCTAATCCTTATGTTAAACTAAAAAAACTACTAAAAGTTGCATCTTCCGAACCATTATGCTTTATAGGTCGTATACATACAGTCGTGTTATTTTTATTTGAAAGATGAGGCAAATTCTCATGCAGTTCGTATACGATAAAAGTTCTCCGAACGAATTTTCTTTTTCAAAGAAAATACAGTTATTGCCTAATTCGATTTCTCGATGTCGATTTCTATACATTTTGATTTCTTTCGTGCGGCAGCTTTTTTTACGTGGATACATTACTCGTAATCGAATTACCACACGAAATAAGTTCTATCATGCGAGAATCGGCCTCCTGTGGCTACGCAAAATCCAGTGATTGTTTGGCACGCTCGTTACGGGACAGCCTGTATTTGTTTAAAGTGCATCCAACCATTTCTCGCTGCTTTTGTGGCCAGTTCGTTGCATCCATCTTAATAGTTATCTAAGAATTAAGAAGTTTATGGTACTCGAATCTAGACCGATTTTTTGTGGCGCTAAAAACGAGTAAGTTAAAGAGTGAAGAGTTTAGATATTGAATAATCCGAATTCAGTCACCCGTATGATCTAGTTCTGAATTATTCTGGTGCAGTAACTGCAGTTAAATTGATTTTGTTTATGAAATAGTTTTATGAGAAAATATCGATGCCTAAATCTGTCGATTATAGACGAATTCTATTAGTCCTAAACCATTTTTCACTAAGCAAATTATATGTATCCGTAAAAGTGACACTTAGGTATATCTGTAATCGGTTCCTGTGGAAAAGGTCTGTAACGATGTATTGCACGGTTGATTATATGATGACTAGAGAAACAAATGGTTTTCACCTCCTAAAATTAGGCCATCCATCATTGCTGACAACACCCTGTATGTATAGGTATAGGTTTGGTTAAAATCTTGGTAGAACTTTCAAAAATTCAATTTTTGCTTCGCTGTTGTAGCATTTAGTTCGGTGGTTCACTAGGCAAAAAGTCCGGTCTAATTCTGCCCCAATGAAAATACTCGGAAACAGTTTGGAGTCAGGAAGTTGGTGGTGATGACACCCCCGTGCCTCGGAAAGCACTTTAATTTCATCGGTCATGTCGGACTGCCGTCTGAAGAAAAAGACTTGTTTGTTGCGCACATATCTGGACCGTGAGTTGTTACTACTACGTATACAGAAGCAAAAACTGTGTCGCAAATACGACAAGATTGTGACGTTTTCTTTTGAAAATTTGAATTTCGAATTTTGATTTGTACTGCGGGTTGATGTCATCAGTTCATGGAGCACAAAATTTATTCGTGATGTCAGTTCCATACGCTAGTAATAGTAGTTCAATGATCTGGACACTACTGGGACACTATAATAATATCTCCTGCGTAACTGATCTCTCTGTTGAGAGGGGCCGCCATTACCGAAAATCGGTAGGAGAATATTACATTTACTGAATTTACACACTGCCATAGAAATCTTATATGTTGCAAGTAGGAATTAAAATTGTAACAGCAACATAATTGAATTTAGATTTGTGTGAAAATTACCTATTATTGCTTGGTAAAATACTATCAATTGCCTCCCAATTACTTATCCAAGCAGGGACGCTAATCCACTTCAACTATCTTTAAGCAAGTAATGTAAGACACTGTTTATTTCATAAACAAATCGTTGGTCAACATCTTTTCAATCACGTGATAATCTTGCCAATGCGACAATACCATTACAAAATGCATTTCTTCACTAAATCTTCCATCAACCTTATTTGAATGAAGGCAAAGATTATTTTTCTTTGATATTGCATACATTTCTATAGAAAACGTGACGGTACACAACGAAACTGAAAGATGCTTAAAATATTTAAAAGCACGATTCTGAAAGTAAGACATCATTGATTCTTTGTTAAATTTCAACGCATTTTTAATGTTTTGTATTCAAAATGAATTGTTGCTATTTCCTGTAATTAAATAAAGCCATCCAATATCATAATCAATCGTATTTCATTTAATTTTTGAGGGTTCCGTAGTCATTCATTTCTGTCATCATCATACATAAGTATATCTATACCTAGCTAATAGTACTACTACCTATTACTGCGTATGGAACTGACATCACGAACAAGTTTTGTGCTTCATGAATTAAGTAATGACACGGTCTTCATCTTCAACTCATCCATAGTACCTACAAATTCATAATTCGAAATTCAAATTTCAAAGAAAACGTCACAATCTTGTCGTTGTATTTGCGACAAAATTTTTGCTTGGCATAGCTTCTCTATACGTAGTACTAACAATTCATTGGTTTTAGTAGACTTGATTTTCTGTAAGTGTCTACTTACTGCTGTAGTACCTAGTCTTTAAGTTTTTTTCACATGAACAGTCCTGCTTATACTCCTCTTTTGTGTGTGTAGAAAAAGTTCACAAAAAGGGTTGCTTTAAAAGAGACGAAAAAGAGGTTTGCAAATGCATGACGTAGAATAGAACACCTTTACTACAATCATTATTTAACATTAAGACACCCAACAGTGGCTGAAGATCTTATCTACGCCCATTCCCTATAACAATAAGCTACTTTTTATGCCCTTGAAACGACAAACTATGAATTAACCATTATCTTTACCGCAACTGATAACAATAAATTAAACGCAAGCCTATGCGTAAACTGTAACAGTTCTTTGGGTCAAGGCTCGAATGCGACACTTTCCCCCTTAATATTTGCGGTTTATTTAAATTCTTATGCTAATACGTTTAAGTAAGGTTCATATTCAAAAATATTTTTGTGCGCTCTTGAAATATGTTTTAAGTTTTCTCAAGACCGAGATATCTTGTACACTTGCCACTTTTTAGGATACCGCGCGAAGGTGCTAAATTTGTGGCGTAAAGAAAATTACTATAAAGACTGTCGTGGCTGATTCAGAACAAGATATCTCTTGCTAATTCATCATTATAATCATCTAAATAACTTAATTTTGCAAATATGAGTGTCCAAACGGTGGATTTAATGATAAGTGAATTTCCTTACAGTCAAACTTTTGGGTCCATCTGTCAATCAATTCACGCGGAATTTATTAATAGTTTGTCAGGAAAAAAAACTATAATTTTTAAAAAATATTCTACCTTTTGTTATGTGAGGTGCTAGTAGCGCAGTGGTGGCAGCGCTTTGATAGTAATACCACAGATAATACCGAAGTTAAGCAACGTTCGGCGCGGTCGGTGTTTGGATGGGTGACCATTCCGACCATATAAGTGACATACATCACGAGCATCTCCGTGCTTCGGAAGGCACGTTAAGCCGTTGGTCCCGGCTTATATCGATTGGTATTAGTCGTTAAGCCTAGTCAGAGGCCCTATGCCCATAGGGCTTGATAAAAATCTGACAGCAAGGTTGGTCGCTTGCCTTGCAAACACCCCTCCGCCAATTCGCACTGAGCCCGCGTGGTGGAGTATGGCTCATACTACCTCACATTTGAGGTAAGGCCTTTGCCCAGCAATGGGATACTTACAGGTAGGTACAGGCTAACTTTACTTTTAATAACTACCTTTTGTTACGTGACCAGTTTCCAAAAATCTTTCATCAAAGTTCCAAAATAAAAGAAAAATGCAAGGACTTTAGAAGTGTTTGTAAGAGAAAGGAGTTCTTATAAGCTGAAATTATTGAGTAAACTTGACATGTTTTTTAATTTGATGATTGGTTCATACTCTCTATTAAAAAATTTTCTGCAGTTAATTGCGTGTCAAACTAAAGCAGGATGATATCTAATGAAGCAGCACACCGCAGCACATACAAATTATTAAAAAGAAATGAAAGAAATTTATTACTTTCTGGTGATGTAAAGAGTTGCATACATGTTGCACGCATGACGGTCGGCTAAATTACTTTTATGTACATACATAGTGTGTTAACTGCAGTGCTCGTAAAATAATAAGCAAAAAGAAGGAAATAACACTTAATACTTAGGCACATTTGGCTTAAAGTCTTGAATGATTTGACATATTTTGTATCATCTCTCTTAAGTATCCGAGGACCCGGATTCGATTCCTGTGGTGCAAATTTCGACACAATTTTATGTGTCAAACAACCTGGCGCTCAAAACTCAAATTCAAATTCAAATCTTTATTTCAATTTAGGTCATGACACTTATGCTCAAAAACAATATCATGTCGTATCAGAAAGTCAAAATGAAAGCAGGCAGGAGAAAATAATGACAGTTACTCCACCGATAATAGGCGAAGAGTCTAAACATAACATTTCTTCAATAGCTAAAAGGCTGAAGAGCATGTTCCATCACGCTTATTGAACTCTCCAGAAGTTTTTATTTTTGTTTTTATAGTGTTTTGTTTACAAACTTAATAATATAAATTGCACTTGTAAAAACACGGGGTTCAATTCCTCGTCTGTCACAGGTTCACAGTTGTCTTTTTACAAGTGCAATTTATATTCTCCAGAAGTTGTTTTTCCAAACTGTCTCTGAACATCAGTGAGTTATTGCAGCGGGTCGCCACTACGAACAATCAAAATTATGAACGTACTTTGTGCCAACAATCACTATTCTACCAAATTAAAAATGTTTGACGCCGCATAGTATCACGTTATCATGTCAGCATTCTAATTTTAGTCGGGTTATACGTCAAATTGAATGTTGGTATTATTGTCAAAATGGCGATTCTTTCTGTGTAATTTCGTAAATCACGTTTTGCAATTTTGTTTTCATTGAATATAACAGAAGAATCGTGTAAATTCGCGAGTTATGGGGGGTAAAGCACTAAGAAAATGTGATGTTTGTGGTGTGAGGCGAATCAGAAAATGTACTTCTGACATATTTTTAGCCAGATTTCCTCTGGAACCTAACAGGTAGATGATCAGCAAGTTTACGTTTTTCCTCATTATGTGCATGCAAATTATCATGTTTAATGACTGAATTCGGCTGCCTACTAACTATATTTGTTAGAATAATCGCATAAAAAATTTAAAAATAATATTAACGTTTGTAAATAGTGCGGTGCTCATACATAAAATTATGTCGATATTTTTGACGAGTGATTTCTATTGTACGTGCTATTTTTGAAAATTGAATGCAAGAAGAAAAAGGAAAGAAAATTCCTTAGTTCGAAAATAATTGACGTGCAATTGGTGTGTTGTCTGGCTCATATTTATATTTACATATTTATATTTATAGGTTCTAATGAAGATGAATGACGACACCTAATTTTGTACATTATGGAGCAATAAAGTATTGAGTATTGAAGCGTAGGCAGAGGCCCCAAAAGACGGACTGCCGACCGAAAATCTCCGGATGGGGATAGATCTGGACCGATTATTGTGAAGAAAATCCAGCCAAAGACGTCCAACGGCTGACGTGATTGTGATGATGAACCTCAATTATTCCAAATAAACGACTTGATTCTTACTCTTTTTTTATTAGAAAAAAGTCAGCGGTAACCATTTCACAGCATGTCAATATTCTTACAAATATTCTGTGTATATGCACTATGAAGGCGTGCTATGGTGGAACTTACCGCTTGCTTTTATTTTTTAAAGTAAAATATTTGAGATTTTGAAAGTAAATCCTAAGCAGTATTTTTATCGATATCGATAGCATGTTTAGGTTTCAGGTTGGTGCAGCACTATTATTTTGACGTTTATTGTTTAAGTTGGTAGCACTGTATTTGTTGTTAGGTTGGTAATAAGTACGTTCATAACCCTAACAACGGGTAAAAGGGAGGTGCCAACTCTTAAAACGTAGTGGTTCTATCCTCTTTGAGTTATTGCTAAGATACGTATGTACGAGTACGATGACAAGAATGTGACGTTTTCTTTGAAATTTGAATTTCGAATTATGAATCCGTACTATGAGTTAATGACCGTGTCGTCAATTCATGGAGCACAAAATTTTTTTTGTGATGTCAGTCCCATACGCTAGTAATAGCAGTTCATCATCAAAGCTAGCTAAATGAATTGAATAAGTAACTGATCCGATTTTGTTTTGTTTTATCGCTTTTCTGAATTATGTTGTCTGCGTTTAAATCACGAAGCATGTCGGAGTCTTGCTCTTATTGTTTCAACAGGCTTTTGTTTTAATGATTGCTATCCTAATATAAGTCATCTCTTTGGCTACAGTTTTTGTTTAAGTAAGCTCCTTCGATAACAAGGCGACGCAAATCTTCGATTCAAGACAAATTTAGTATCCAAGTTACTAACCGCCATACGACATTTGACATTAACATTTTTGAAAACCATGTTGTGAGTTCAAGCACAATCACATCGTATCACACATAACGTTAGACAAATGGGTCTGTGGCCTAATTAGTTTCAAAAATGTACTTTTAAAATCATACTAAATTAGCAACTACTGTTAAAAGCTCATAGTTTTTTAACTGAAATGCAAAAATTGAATTAAATTGCAAAGATCATACCAACTAAGCTTTTCATTGCGTTTTGCGTTATGAATTTAAAAAACAAATGGCATATAGATGTCACGCGACGTGATATCGCAAAGACGTGTCTGGTGCGACGATTTGTTATTATCACGTTACACTACCTGAATAAACTTAGACTCAGACCCAATTCTGGAGCTCTATTTTCTTCAGGATGGCGTGTGATTTTCGTTCGGAGATAAATTAAAAGTCAACGAAAAAAAACTCGTCTTCGAACGAAATCACTTGTAATATTGACGCAAGTGATCCAAAAATAGGGCCTCAGGCATAAATGGCCATAGTAGTCTTGAATAGAAGTTCCGTTTCTTGCAACGTTAAACTTAGTCACGAATCTTTAGTAGTTTGTATATTAATTGTTTTCGCTGTAACAGTGATGTAACATTCGTAATTATTATCCAATGGTTGGGAAAGTCGACAAAATTTTAGTAAAACTTGTGTTTTGCTAGTTTTTTTTTTTCGGATTTTTGTATGGGATGAATAATGGGGTTCACTTAACCAATAAAAACGTCACATAAAATTTTTGAAAGATAACTGCTCTACATACTCACTTTAAAAGTTTTGTTTTGGACAGACTGACTGTATCGAAATTATACTTACATTTTAAAAGAATATCCATTCAACTAAGAAGTTGGAGTTACTTACTATATAGGTAGCTTATAAAATGTATTAATTTAACTTGTAAGAATAACTTTATATGTTAACAAACAAATGAAAAAAAAACAGACATAAGTATGCATCATAAATAAATTAATGCTTAAATGCGCGGTGTTGTTTTTAAACGACATACCAAAAACCATGGATAATTAAAACTTACATCTTTATACCTACTAAGAAGTGTCCTTTCCACTATTAATACAGTAATAATGCCGATCTATAAGTGCTTTCAGCTTTCAATAATACTCTGTGTAGGCCGTCAGAAAATCCGAAATATTTATGTAGAGTTGATAATACCTACCTCTTTCTTTCTCACTTAGTTTTTGTTATACTTTTTCGCACGATAGCGGATTATCAGGCATTCAACACGTTAGCATAAAACAATCAAATTACAACTCGGTACTAATTCTAAGGATTTACAGCAATCATAAAGATTGTATCTCAGTCTAATTTGTTCTTATAGCACAATTATTATTTTGTGCGCGTTTATAACTAACAATATGAAAATATACATTATTGTTTTAGGAATTCATGGTCATGTACCTAACATTAGAATTAATTAGAAGTAGGTCGGGATTCCCATCAAGAACTGATTATTTATCGGCTCATACAATCGTTGTTTTTTAAATATTTAGTGTTTAATTTTGTAATAAAGAAAATAATTAAGTACATAGTGTTATTAAAAATACAATTAAAATAAGGTTACAAACACACTTTTAATTTGTAGGTCAAATGTCAGATTTCGCGGACTGTAAAAGTGTAGCATTACCAAAACCCTACAAACAATTAGCAAAAGATGGCCGTATCCCTTTTCTCTGTGGTCATGGAAGTAAAATCAGCTCTATAAAGATCCATCTCGGCCGCTCACTAGTCTTAGCAAAACTGGCTATAAATGCAAGTAGCCAGCGTCCCTCTGCACATTACCTCACAGTCAGCCAGGGGCTACTCCCCGCCTAAACCGATATTGATTAAACATTTGTGAAAGTACTGGAAGGTAGATTTCTGTGTTCTTTTTAGTGTCTTTTTTTGTGATATCAGTGATTTCTTTTTTTTACAATAAAAGTGATTAATGATAATTGTGTTTCAGTCCGACTGAAGAATATAAATATGAAGGCGTTTAGGACAGTTCTGTTTTGCATAGGTAGGTTTCTTTTTACTTTCTAACTTTATTTGCCAAGACACTTATAAAATTAATTCAGCCAATCAGATAATACTATTTTTACGTTTTTAATTATAAAACAAAATGTATGGAAAGAATGTCAAATTTTCAGACATGGTCAATTTCCTTAAACAATTTGTATCAAATTTAAAACATCAAAATGGCATTCTCATAACACTAGCTACATGAAAAACACCACGTTAGTAATTAGAATGAATACAAACAAATCACGTGTTTTAATTAACACAATTCAAATTTAGGTACTCATTCATAAGTAGGTATACTTTATTAAATATTTTACTAAGGGCCAAAATTTTTATTATTTTTAGTGAAAAATAACACTATTATTTTGTTTTTAAATGTTTACTCTTAATAACTATTTTTTTAATTTTCATAAAAGTTTAAACCAAGAAAATTTGCGTAACAATGTTTATTTTTATATCTACTTGCATGTCTTAAATAGATTTTGAAACTCATGAAATAATAAAAAATAATGATTATGACTCTAACTAATACCGAATTGATATTATTGTCGTATTTTCTTTGCGAAGATATAAACTTTCAAAGCGTGAAACTTTTCAAAACACTTGTCAAAGTTCATAGTTTTACTCCTTGTAGTATACAGAATTCTTTCTAATTTTGTTGAATTAGATTTACTGATACTTAAAAGGCAAACAATCAAAAAATAAAAACCTTTCAGAGTAATAAAGGTATATTAAGACATGTGAGTATAATAGGTAGAGTTTGTATAGATCACATCTACCGTTATCCTAAAACTTTCTAGAGAGACCTTTTTTGTGGCCAAAAGTTATAACTAAAACTCTGATTTTATCTGAGAAGGGACTCCTTAAGACAACTATAAGTAGACTACATTTGCTATAATATGATACAGAATCGTATTTGCAGACACAATAGTTCCCGAGATAAAGCTCATGAACGAGTGTCAAAAATCAGGTCTCCCGGATTTAACGCAAGGCACTCATACATAACCAGTCAATTTTATTGGACTAGAACATTTTCATTATTATTAGTTAACAATGTGTTAATGATGTACGCAAAACATCTGTTTAGCACTAATTTATTTATCGCATGTGAGTAGTATTGATTGTATAATAATCACATCAACATACATGTAACAAGTAGCTGTATTTCGGAAGTGGTTTTCCACGCAACGCTTTTTTTTTATTTCCGCAACCATGCTCTTACTAATAACGGTTAAATAACGAGTTATGATAACGCTAACGTTACCATTTTAGGCGTAACTGATTGCAAATTGAGTGCGTTTGAGTATGATCTTTTAACGCATGATTACATACATACCTACCGATTCAGATTTTATTGGTTGTTACCAGAATCAACTACGATTATTAAACTATAATTGATAGTGTCGCTTATATTTGATTAATTCTAATAGTGCCGAATTACAGATAAACATTTTTTAAAAGATGTCTGTTAATTTAAAACTAAGAGATTTGGAAAGCTTCGCTACGTGTTAGCTTAGGTCGAAACTCCATTATGGATATAATAAACGTACTATTTAATAACTTTTATGACAACACCAAACTCTTGCAATTCGTCATTGAACTTTACTTAAATCTGAACTTTTTAGGCACGCTGTCCGTAGCTGCCACCGCGCCCGCCCACGACAACATCCCCGAAGCATCAGAATACGAATATGACTACGAAAGCTCCGCCCAAGTCCAAGCCCAAGAGCCCCAGGAGTCCGCCAGCCATTACGACGCTTACATCCAGGACGTACAATCCGCTGCAACCGGCGACAATCAGAAGAAAGGTTTCAGCCGAGGCAGCGGGTTGAGGACGATAGCTGTTGGTTCAGCGAATCAAGCGAAGACAGCGCTTGGTAACCAAGCGGCTGCAGCGTATCAAGCGGCGTATATGGCGAAGAACACGCTAGCTCAGTCAGCGGCGCAAGCTAGTGCGACGGCGCAGGCAGCGCTGGCGGGGAAGCAGGTGATCCTGTCGGGGCTTGAGCAGCAAGTGAGAGACGCGAAGGTAGCGCTGCAAGGTGAAGAGATGCAGCTGCAGCAAGCTAAAAGATCTGCACAGTCGGCGGCGCAAGCGGCGCAGCAGGCTATGCACCAGGTCAGTACAACATTGAACTACTACTACTAGTGTATGGAACTGACACGGACTGACACCATGAACAAATCTCGTGTGCCATGAATTGACGCCTCTTGTCATGATCTTAATTTGCGAAACATCTTTTTCCTGGCGTAGCTTATTTATAATAACAACTCATCAGTACACAAGTAAACTTTTTTTTCATTGTTAACTTATCGACTCGAAACTCGGATTTAATTAAATAATGTTTATAAATGAATCGAAGCCTTTTTTTATATCGTTAGGCCTTACTTCTTTTTTAATCGTAAAAAGTTACTTTAAAAGAAAACAAATCAATTCAAATAATCATATAATGCATCTGTTACCTATAGATTCAGTTAGTTTATCTGTTTCATAACTTTAACAATAGCTGCAGCTGAAGTTTTTAAAATCTGAATTCTTTCGAAAGAATTGGCATCAATAACTTGCCAGTTGCACCAAATAAACTCTTATAACTTTTGCAATTATAATAATACTACTCGTATTATTGCGATAATGTCCCACTTAGCCGTTCATAAAAATATTTTTATTGACAATCCATTAAAACTACAAAGCGGCCTGATAAAAACCTCGGCAATGAACTGATTCCAAAATTGCATATTTAAAAGAAACTATCAACTTTTTGCTCAGAGATCTCGTTTGAATGTTCGTGAAAAAACCTGACAGTGCGAATAGTAGTGGTGCACTGACGATTCCGTATGTTAAGTCCACATAAATTTACGAAATCATGAATTTCGGACCTCTCCCGTGTAACTTACTTAAAATAAAGGTTCTTGTCAAATTGACCGATTATGTTCGTATCCTCTCATTTAAATCAACTTGATGTTTTTTCGTAAAGTTTCAAGTCCCCTAGTTTTCATGCAAGTTACTAGCTTTCGAGAAAAAATGGTTTTCTTAAAATCATTTTATAAATAAAATAAAATTAATTGCCTTGGTTTCGATATAATTTAACATTTAAACATCCACTTATTTGACTTAGATACAAATGTTCGTTTTCATCATATAAACATTTGCTCCTTGCGGGATACGAACACGCGACCAAGTGTATCGTCAAAACTTTGACCCTAGGGTTTTTATTCCATAGTCGCGGAACCTTAAAAATTGCAACGGCCCATTACGTAAGCTTCTCAGATAGAGTCTGGTGATGAAAATGACAAAACAAATAAGTGGTTATTGGATAGAAATAATTGTTTACGTAATTCGGGTCGGTCCAGTTGCTTTGCGGCAAACTGTTTCGATTTGTTACTGTGTTTGTCTTTTTGGTTTGGTGAAATAGATCTCATTTATTGAATTTATATTGATACCAGTTAAAATTATGCACTGTCGCACACTAACGTTTTTCCGCTTGGATTTTCGACGAAGTCGATGACGACTTCGTCGAAAATCGAAGCGGAAATTTTCATAAATTAATTAATAACCTAATACTAAATCAAAGTTTAGTAAGACATCGCAATAATTTTTTGATTTAATTAGCATCGAAAAAAGTTCGTAGTTTTCTTACTATTCCTTACGTACTTAGATGAAAAGACTTAAGAGAGCTAGAGCTAGAGACCGATTGGGTTGCAAAGCTTAGATGTTAAGAAGATAAAATGTTATATAACATATACCTTTTCATCGGTGGAGGAAGCGGCTATAGACTTTTAAAAATGTAAAAAAATACTGTTGAGTGGATATTCTCCAGCGCGTCAGATTTTGATAGCATCAAAGCCCTACGTATTTTTAACCATGTATTGCTAATCATAGCAAAGTCAAAGTAAACATTCTGCTACAAAGTTTTGTCACAGCATTTTACATTTATGATCTCGCCTTTTCTCCCTAGGCCCACTTGCGCAGTCAGTATTTTAACTTTTTGACCCGATGTTACATGAAATCAAATAAGACTGACAGGCTAATCCGGGGATTTGATTCAGAACTTCAGAGAATAGCCGGTATCACCAATATTGAAATTAGTGCACGATTTTTTGCTACATTTAGCTCTGGTTAGGTCACAAGTGCAATACGCCATTTTATTCGCCGGCCATTGCATAGAAACTGCACTAAAACTTGCGACAAATTTTCGCAAATAAGTATTGTACAGAGCAGTGGTGAAATCGTTATCGAATATTGAGAAGTTAAATGGAGCTGGTTTTTTGCAATGCCCAAAAAACTAAGAATCGGTTGCATATTGTTAGTATAAATATGTGTGTCCAATACAATACATTTTTGGCCCGACCCGGGGTTCGAACCCGGGACCTCTGGCGCAGCCGTCGCTTTAAAATGCGACCCTCCTACCGCTGCGCCACCGAGGCAGTTAAGTTGTACCTGGCTTTATGTGTTCAGATACCTATTCTTGGAAGATGGCGGTGTTTCACCCCCGTGCCTCGGAAAGCACGTATAGCCGTTTGTCCTGCGCCTGATCTCTCTCCGGTAGTGTCAGATTGCTGTCCCATCGGGCTATGAGAGTGAAAGTAATTAAAAAGAGAGTGCACCTGTGTTTGCGCACACACTTGTGCACTATATGTCCCGTGCAGTCAGCTAGTCGTTGTGAATGGCCACCGTAGTCGAAAATCGGCTAGGGGACTAGTATTATGTAATCAATTATTTTTACTTATACTTTTCATCTGCCCTACCTTGAAATCGAATCTAGACCCTCCGTCCGAGTCATGGAGCGGTTAATTTCATTCGTGATAATGAAATAGAAATGTCAATGTTTTGCGGTCGGAAATGTGATAGCTGGCACATGATACCCAAGCCCGAGATAGTTTTCCTTCAGTAGTCATGTGGTTAGGTAATAATACCTTCCCTTTCATTGAAAAATCATTCTAAGGTTCAGATAAAGTTGGCGCTAATAATTTTTTTTCTAGAAATAGGCGCCAAACTTTTCGTTTGTGGTCGTAGGAGTTTTAACATGCTTAAAGATGCCACTATAAATTTTATTCATGTTATTAAAATTTATAAATGTAAGAAGGCTAACACCATGATCGGTTTTATTGTCTGCGAGTTTAATTTTACTCTTAATAAGGATAAGTCAAAGATTTTGTAATGTATGAAAGTGAGCATTAAAAAACATTCTTGAATCTTGGTGAGAGTTTATGAAGGTCGTCACAGTCACTTTACAGTTCAATAACTTACACAAAGTACCCGAATATCTAAGTAAACATTGCTCAACTTTACCAAACCGACGCTAATTGATTAATTAAGTTAAACTTTATGTTGAAACCTTTTTCAACAACTTAATCTTAGTAGGCTTCGTGTTCGTGCAGATACTATCTAAACTAATATTATAAAGCTTAAGAGTTTGTTTGTTTGTTTGTTTGTTTGTTTGAACGCGCTAATCTCCGAAACTACTGGTTCGAATTGAATAATTCTTTTTGTGTTGGATAGTCCAAGGCTATATAACATCACGCTACGACCAATAGGAGCAAAGATATAGTGGTAAATGTGTAAAAAACGGGAGAAAGAAGTCACTATTCCACGCGGACGAAGTCGCGGGCAAAAGCTAGTAGGCCATATTATGATAGGACTCGTGATTAAGGTTCATGGGAGGTGAATTGGTTCTTGTCTTCGATTTTAGAACACAAGACAGTAGGTATCGGAACTAAACATAACTCTGAACGTAGTCGTATCTTGGTGGGTTCCCTGACCCTCACTTGTAGGTAAGAATCAAAATTTCATCTTTTGTATGAGTATTTTCTCAAACATTAGTCATAGTTTGAAGGAATTACGATAAATTGTTTTGTGATGCGTGATTGTTTTGTATTGCTAACTCTGCTGAGCCAATAACCACACAGTCAAATTTTATTACTACTACACCAATTGACCGGACTTATATGTATAACTTACGCATTAAAGTAAAAACAAACTTGTGGATCATCAGTTACCAATTCTTGTCTCAATATTCCAGGTGAATGTCATCCAAGCAGCTCTGAACGCAGCGCAGGCCACCTCCGAGAACGCCAACGAAGCAGCATCCCAAGCAGCTGGTGAGCTCGGAGCACAAACTGCCATGGTCGGAGCGGCGCGGCAGCGTCTCCAGACCCTTCAAGAACAACTGCACGGAGTCAGGATTGACTTCGAAGCGACGCAGTCCGCTGCTAGAAAGGCTCAGGTATGTAACTCGACGACAGAAGCTAGCAGTAGGTAAGTGTAAGTCAAGCAACGAGACTTCAGTTGGCGAGCTCAGAGTACAGCCTCACGTCATCGGAAACAAAACAGGGTGACACATATTTCTCTGACGGCATCCGATAACTACCAAGATACTAGGTGAGCTCGTAGCATAAACTACCATGGTCGGAGCGGTGCTACAGATATTCCAGACCTTGTAAGAACAACTGCACGGAGTCAGAAATTCAGGATCGACTTCGAAGACACGCAGTGCTGCAAGAAAGGCTCAGGTAAGTACCTTCATCGGACTGCTGGAGCGGATACAAGAGACATTTAATAAGTTCGAGATGAAAACGTCCTCCTGATACGTACAAGTAGGTAAGGCTAAGACTAAAGCCTTTTTTTCAATATCAAAATCTTAATTGACTTGCTTGTTTTCGGTTTTCTTTCATCCATCTTTTCTCTAGGAAGGAAATCATTTTGGGGGAATTTGGCGGGAATTGATTGCCGCCATCACCAAAATGACAGATTATGTATCAATATTTATAGAGTAGAACCAGCTTCGTAAATGCTTAGTTATGAGAAGACGATAAAGTAAAATTAAATGATTTTATGATAACCTGTCTAAATTATAATACAACAAAAAAACTATTAAAATTTAACTATTAAGTATTCCGTTTGTGTACAATCGTTTAGTTTTAAAGAAAGTATTGTTTCTACAAACAGGGGTTACAGAAAGGGGCGCCAGCATACATTGTTGTGGAGGATCTAAGAATATTTGTATATTTTTAATTTTGGCGATATTGGGACTATTGGGCAATAATAAACGCTTTTAAAATTCATTTCTTCTTTCTTTTTACCACTTTCACCGTTCTATCTATTTTTGTTCAGTTTTCCTTAAGTAGTCGAGCTGTGTGTTTGTTAGTAGTGCTTGACAGTTGTCAAACTTTGTATTTAACATCTGAAACAATTAACCTTCTCCACAACAGGCGGCGGCCCAGCAAGCCCAAGCTAATGCAGCAGCTGCGGCAGCCAAGGCGGCGGCGGCTGGCCTTGGCCAGAAGGACGCTTCGCACGAAGGTACGGCATATGAGGAGTACCAGATCGCCCCATCAGAACAGAACGGCCAGCAATATTACACTCGCCAGTCGGATTACCATCACCAGTAACAATAAGCTATTAAGTGCACCGGGCCTAATTCTTTGACGTGTTTTGAATTTGAACTTGGGTTTCAGAACATTCCAGGTTCAAATCTGGTACATTTTTAGAAAACACGTCACAGTTAAATGGCCCGTGTTCGAGGGTTTCTCTTGAAAGTTTATTATAATTAAAATCTTACGCCTCTGTTAATTTATTAAAATAGCGGACTCAACCGCTGCTTTAGTGCATTTTCAAGTTTTCTGAATAATAATCAGAACCAAGTGAAACTCAAGAACAGGATAAATAAGTTTCTGTTAGAATAGGACGTAACAATTAAGCTTAAATATTTATTTTGAAATCTCTCGAGTCCTATTTTAATTTTAACCACCATGAGGCTTTTATAAAGTGTAAATAATAATTGTCATCATAATTTACATTAGCTAATTTTTACATCTGAATGTTGTTATTATTTTGTGTTTGGATGCTTTTTTACTTTTTTTACCTGCCGTTTTTGTAGTTTATTTATTAACTCCTTAATATTACAAATAGGTGCTACAATTTTTGTATAAGTATAATTTTTAGCAGTTATATTACAAAAATAGTAGATTTTTCGATTTTGCCACGAAGTAACATTACTAACATTGGTAGTAATAGATAGCAAAATTAAGTGCGATGTCTCCAAGCCACGTGTGTTGACAAAATAAAATCGAAGTGTGTAAGAAAAATAAAGAGTTTTGTAACTATACGTTGCTTCTTTTATACGAACTTGACGAACTCTTCTCGACTGTTTCTGACTTTGACTATATCAACGTAAATTGGGAAACGTAAAAGGTATTTTTCTGGCATGAATCAAACACTTTGTTTTACTGAAAGTTCATGTAAATCAGTTTACGTTTCCCATTTCATATAAACCAACTTGACTTTTCTTGACTTGACATCTCACTTAATTATACTGTGACTTGTTTGACTAACACTCACTCTTAACATCATTATAAGTTCCTGCTTTACACAGCCCATACGACGAACCATAACTTCTATACGATCCATAACTTAGTTCCATTTAAAAAAGTATGGAACTGGTTTATATTTATATAATTTCATACATAAGAAGGGTCTACATATCGATGTACTAAGAGCAAAATGAAGAATATTGAATATTTCTTTTTTGTTTACAAAGAAGCTCTAATGTAATAGTTAGAGAGTTACAAAAAACACGAAATAGTTACAACTGTGGTTACAACTGTGTCTTTCATATTTATACCAAATAAAATCATTAGAGATAAAAGGGGGCTAGTTTCTAGAATCAAAATAGCACAAACTTACATTGTACTAGTCATTTGTCACAAAAAACACGCACACCCTGCTACTACCATCGATCACTCACTTCCCTCGCATAGCGACGAATCAAGACGATTCGTTAAGCGAGCTTTTTCATTCTTTCAGGTGGGCCCAGCGCCCAGGCTCACTACGAGACTCAAACTATCCAGAAAATTCATCCCAATCATGAAGACACCGAATTCTCATTCGACCATGCACTTGAAAATACCTCACTAAAGCCCATCGTGCTTGATATTGACCCATATGCAACAAAGTCAGCGCACATCAGCCCAGTCGACACCGCTGAAATCCGGATTTTACCGGAACTATCTGCTTTTAACCAGCACAAAATTACTAAACCTCGTAATTTACCGATAGAGGCTTTTGATGTGGACTTCTTCGGAAGATCAAATAAATATCAAAAACTAACAGCAAAGCCTGTAAAGTTATTAGATGCTGATAAGTTTGAAAAAGTATTTCCAGATGATTACGTAGATTTAAATAGATTTTTCAAGAATAAAGGAATATGGTCACAGGGAAAAAGTAAATGGTGGTAGGTATAGAAAAGTAGTTACTTTACGAGTAAATCATCTAAGAAAATAATTAAAATATATTCATATATTGTGTTCTCTGCGGGAATATTAATGTAGAAACGCTTCTTATGTCTTCCATTTCTTTAACGGAAGCGTAGATAATATAAAACGATTGTAATTGATTTGCAGAAGTACAAGTGGCCAAAGAGGAACCAGCAGAAGATACCGTGGAACAGGAGGAGGAAGAAGAAGAAGACTGTGAGGAGGAAAAATAAACACCCAAATACTTGTTTTAATTGCCATTAAGTTCTTTCTTTTAGTTTTATACATTTGTTAAGTGTTAAATAAAACATGCTTCAAAACTTTCTCAAATCTATTACTTTACTTTCTTCGTAAACGACTTTAATGAACGTCATATCAGATTCAGTAGTTTCATTTCACACAGGCAGCGTCCTGTATTTATTTTATTTTATGGTAACAATGTACGACAACGATTTGCTTTCTGTGTGACGAAAACTTAAAATTTATAAGATTAAAATATTTATTTATATCAAATCATGAACTAAACACAGACATACAAAACTTTAGATATGAGATGATAATGTTAAAACAGTGTGTTACGCATTGCGTCGAACGAAACGTATCTGCCTTCAAAAAGTAAGGTTGGCTCGTGTTGCACACGTTCAACTTTATTAATTTATTTACTAAAATGTCTGTTGTTAAGAAGAAGAAGCATGTGTCCAAGAAAAACAAAAAAGCATGGAGGAAACATTGTGATATCCGTGATGTAGAGGAATTCTTAGAGGACCAGCGGCTGGAAGAACGATTGGGGTAAGGTTATGTTTACCAAAATTCACAAATTTCTATTGTTTCGTAAATAATATTATTTTTCCAATGCAATAAAAAACACAATCAAATAATGTACTGTGCAGTAAGTTACCAGTTTTAAGCAATAAACAAACGTACAAAGATATTTTTCTCTCTTTCATGATAATTTTTATTACGCATTTTTACTATTAAATCGAAATACATCTCTAATACTATGCGTTATGTAATATCACAGTACAGTCAACAAGCCAGAAAAAATAAATAAAGCTAGGGGATTGAATGAAGTCATCTTTCGTAATATCAATATTAAAACAGTCACTTCACAATTTCAGGAAGTTTGATACAAAACCAGATAGTGAGTTATTCATAGTAGACACTCAAGGTGATGAAGATGCTAATGCAAAAGACATTAAGTCTGAAGCTACAAAGACTGCTGTTAAGCCTACGTCAGGCAAGGAAAGAAAACGGCAGCAGTTGCCAAAGACTCCTAAATGCTTTGAAATATTGATTCCTGCTTCGAAGGTAAATATTGTTATGTAATTCCAATTTCACTAACATAAAGGGTTCCCGGAAAGCATAAGACACAGGGTTTGATTCCTTGTCTGACGCAAGTGCATTTATACAAAATAATCTTTTATCAATCATCATCAATTTCTTAACCTATTCCCAATTTCTGAGTTGGTAAGAGTAATATGTGAGATCGCAATATGCATTTTACTTACTTTTGATGAACTATTTTAATCTTTATTTAACTTTTTAATAATTTTTATTAAACTTTTTAATAAAAAATATATTAATAATGTCTTTCTAGGTACAAGACCCCAATGCAAAAAGAAACCATGTGAATCCTGTTGGGTCCAAACCAACAGCGCTCAGCAAAATCACTGAGAAAAAGCGCACTGAAAAAGGAAAATTTGAAAAGAAAGTAGAAATCGCTAGGAAAAACAGAAAAATTGCTTTGGATAAAAAAAGAAAAGCAAAGTCTATCAGGAATACATTTGATTTGGATTTGTGGGGTGAGCAATGTAAGTAAACGGTTTGGAGCTTATTTAACTAGGGTTTAATTGTATTAATGTAGATTCTTCTATTGGGTTGAATGCTAAACCACTGTAGAATCTTTCAGCTTCTACTGGTGTTCCGACCGGCTTAGCAGATCATGTAGTTTACACTTTACTGATGAGACTTTACTTACTTTACAATTTTCTATTTTGTCAATACTACTGAACTTTTTGTGCAGAGTACAGTTTTGCTTGCTGTGTTAAATCTAGTTTTTTGAAATGTTCATATAATTGACATTCTACAGAAAGATTCAGAATGTACAAGTACATAATTAATACTTAAAAACTAATCCTATTTACAGTGCCTGAAGCTAAAGGCATTCCGGAAACGCTTTGCGATGACTTCGTTCCTCCGGAGGCTCAACTACATAATGTGCTGCCTGAGAAGCGGCTGAGGCCCAAGCCTCCGCTTTCGAAGACTGTGGTTACGAGATCCGCTGTGGAAATACCTCACCCGGGAGTCAGTTATAATCCAAGCTTCGAGGTAATAAAGAAAAACCTGTGGTTTTATTGAGATACTCAATTTTCTTTGCATATGATATGATATAAACTACCTAATTACAACAGGCCTGAGTCAGTTAAGAATATTACAATTAAGTACCTACTCTGCAAGATTATTCTTTGTAACTACATGCAACCTATGTAAACTCCATTCATCTTTTCTAGTCCAACATTGTAAACAATCTTGACATTCCTTTTTGGCGAAAATATTCCTTTTAAAACAATATGAATTCTTAAGATCTTTATAACTGTATTCTAGCAAATAAAGACTTACTTACTTACTTACTTATACAAAACTTACAACATACATACCTAATTCATCGTTCAAAACAAATCTTTTTAAAGTAAATAGTAAAATGCTCATATTATTTTAAAAGTTAAAAAAAGATTGTTCACAATGTTGGACTAGCAAAGATGGGGTTTAGAATACTCAATACTCTATTGCTCTACAATGTACAAAAGGTTTTTGATTTAGGCAGTGAATAGGTAGATAGAAAAGGCTAGTTGATACCACAAACAGCTGACATACTATTTATTAATTTTCAAAACGCTATTTGTTCATGAATTACTAAAATGATTTGAAATTATGACATCATAGTTTTCGGTGTTCAACACACATATATTTTACTGTTTTATTTTATAAAAAAATAATTAATCAAAAGTGGAACTGAATTTTTTTATTTTCTTTAAATATTGGGGTTGTAGATTTTTTGATGATTGCACCCAATTAAATAAAACCTAGATGTGCTATATTTTTTCAGCCACAATGTTCATATTCTTCACGATAACAGATAATGACATCCAGATACAGAACAAACAACATATAGTCCGTTTTCCTTTGTTAATAAAACAACGTAAACAATATTTTTATAAGTTTAAAATAATATCAGTGAATAAAATAATTAAGAAACTATTTGATTTGAAATGATCTCAGAGTTCAACAATGACTGGACTGTAGGTTGTGAGTTTTATATTTATCTTATTTAAAAATAAATTATGTATTTAGTTAAATAGGAATATCAAAATTGTTTGCAATATTAGGCAGACTATACAGCTCTGTATCCATTAGGCAAATTATTTTATAAATTAAATTAATTTAATTAAATACTCTACTTCACCAGGAACACCAAGAACTGCTGCAAGAGGTGGTTCAGCACGAGCAGAAGATGATGAAGCGTGAGGCGCACTTGCTGCGCGTCACCACTGGCATGTTTAGCAAAGTCACGCAGCAACAGAAAGAGGTAACTAGCCGGACAATGTAAATACCCCACCAGTAATCGGCTCATTTATTTTATTTTCATTTATTTATTCATTGGTTTATTTAGCCATGAAAAGAGTTGTACTTCAAACGTTACACCATAAATCGTCTGAAATACATGAAAAGGCCATTGATGAATTGGCTCAGCTTTCTGGGAGAAAGTGTTAAATAACGCTGGACTATGTAAATATCCCACCAGTAATTGGCCTAGTCAGCTTGCTGGCGACACTCCAATCAAGACTTTGTTTTTTTTTCTTCTTTTGTGGCGAGGAACTTAGGTTTACCAACGTGCAACATTATAATGGCACCTTAGGTTTCATAATTATACTCAAAATTTTAATTAGATAGACCAGAATGACAGCTACGATCGCAGCACAGTGCAATAATGATGGAAGAATTCAATTGAGCCCGATTAATTATTGGTCTTGTGACATGAGTTTTTAATAATTTAACTCATTGGGTTAAGTAATACATGTAAAACATTGCACAGAGCTTTGAACAAACATAAAACAGTTTTTTTACTGAGTGAAAAATCTAAGTCCTTTCTTTTGCAATAGCAATATTCTTGTATGTATTTTACCTATTTTGACTTTTTACTAATTTCTTTAAATAAATGATGATAGACAATGATGATGATTTTAAACAGTTATTTTTTGTGTTTTGGAATAAAACTGTTATAATTTATGCTATTATACTTCTGCACAACACATAAGTATTCGGACTACATTTTAAAACAACCAGTTGAATAAAAATTGAATTTTCGATTATTTAGGAGCAAAAAGTGGCCACCCACTAAATTACATTTTGGTCTCATCAACATACTCCAATATTCATGCCTCTATTACATACCTCACAATTACTCAACCCCAGAACAATTGGCGCGAAGAGATGAGCGTAGGCCTCCAGCCCCACAACCCGGCCAACGACCCATCCGACTCGGACGGCGAGTACAAGGCAGTCAACCCGCCGGTCAAGAATAAGAAGAAAGACCACAAGGCGAGAAGGAAACAGAAGGAACAGCTTGAAGAGAAAGAGAGGCTGAAGCGGTTGAAGATTGATAAGAAGAAGATAACCGATTTGTATAAGTGAGTTTGCTTGTAATATCAGTATGTACGGTGGAGGTATCTGCTGCCTTATCAGTTTGAAATGAAAATCGCTTGCACACAAACACAATAATAGGCGTCACTTCGAAAATAAGACGAAGCAAGGTGCATGTCAAATGTAAAGTTATGCTTCTACATCAAAATCATATTTTATTTTTCAGAGGGTTTTCTTTCCACCTAGTATGTTTAAAATACATTATAGGCACTTATGTGTGAATTATTTACATAATCTCTCTCTCAAAGACATTAATTAAATACCCTAATTTAACCTTACAAGTCTACAATCTGTAAAACGTACCTTTGTCCTTTTATAATTGGTTTATATGTCTAGAACAAGGCAATATCTAACATATCTAAAATTCTTAACCTATCAATTTGCTCTTCTAGGCTCCGCCAACTCCAATCAAAGATATCAAAGACCGAAAGCAAACAAGCAGACGAGCGCACTAAGCGCGCTACCAAACGCACTATAGAAGAAGCGACAGCGCTGCCAGCGCTTAACGCGCACAAGACGCCCAAGAAAGAGCCGGAGTACGTTGACCCTGAGCAGCTGAGCGGGGATTTGAGGACCATCAAGTCTACTAGTAAGTTTGAAATTTTATAGTTGTGGACTCAGCATCGAACCTTGCAGTATACCTATTTTTATTATCTGGACGTAATGTATCTGTTTGTACGAGTGTATGAACATAATACTAGAGGTAAATTACGTTGAACGTGAATTGAAAAACATCTTTTAAAATACATTAGTTAATACACCAATTTATCAAATGCTTTGGTTGCTTTGTTGAGATATTCACAAAATATTATTTAACTAGCGGTTCTCCGCTCCTTCACCCGCGTATTATGTCGGATCCCAAATAATATAACAATGAATTATATAACCTATGTGTTATTCCGATGTATGAGCTTAATTATTATAAAGTTTCATCAAAATCTATATGATTTGCGTGAAGGAGTAACAAACATACATTTGCCCTCACAAACTTTCGCGTTTATAAAATTAGTCGGATTCCATTTTGATACAATAACTATTGTATTTGTATGCTGCTGTGCTAATACTTTTGATACCATTTGAGACTTGATGCAAGTACCTAGATAATCTTCCTGACTTAATGTTTTTTAATTCCCTATCGTTTTGCCACTTTTACTAACCAAATGTCGTGTAACTTTTAGCGAACCTACTCCGCGACCGTTTCGAGTCACTCCAGCGCCGCGGTGCTCTTGCCGCCTCTAAGGTTATGATGAAGAAGAAGAGGAAACTCAAGAGCTACTTCAAGGCGGGCCACAAGGTCACCGACAAGGACATTGAAAGGTACACCACAAGGAGTGCCGCGAAAAAAGTACCCGTTACTGTAAAAGGTTAAAGAGCAATGTACGTTGCTGGTACTTGTAAGGTCAATAAAAATGTTTATAAATTACATCTTATCTTTTTCTTTCACAATATTAATAGCTGTAGGTATATGAATTTATGTAATCGAAACAAAACAGTTTTTTTATAAAACTTTACTGTAAAAAATCTTAACATATTTTACAATTACACCTATCCATATTCTACTTACAAATATATTACAGCGAATTGTGGCAGTTTAACAGTACATAGTCTAGAAATAAAATTAATGTAGGTAACTCAGTAGTTTTCAGGTTATTTTTCCTTTAAAATAGGAAAATATATAAAAATATGTCATTTAATCTATATCGAATACAAGTCTAATACTTTTTCATAACAAAACATAATAAGTTAGCTACATGATATACTAAAGACCGAATGTACACGTATCAATAAATTTTATGTTGTTTTTACACAATATCTACCTAAAATAACTATCACTTTAAATGTAATTGTATCAAAATGAACACATAGTGATAATATTGATCATGTAACATTAGGTCGATTTTAATCATCAATGTTCCCAATGACTTTGATATTGAAAATCATGATGATCCTGCAAATTTCGCATTCAGTACCAAATAAAAACAGCTATCTACAAAGATCACAATTTTTGATATATATATTTATGTTTAGGAATCGTCAAAATACCTTCAAATATTTTCTAATAAAGTACTGAATTATTGAGCTAAACGATGCCTAAACATTAATATAATAAAACCAATTACTAACAAAACAATTTCTTTAAAATCTCAACCCCATCTAGCGGCGATTGTGTACAAAGATCTTAATAGTTCTAACGCTCTTGTGTCGGAAGATCCCTTCAAATCTGTTCCCTGTTCTGCCGTCCTGGCTTCTGCTTTTGGGCTGTCCACAAATGGCAGAGCTGTCGTGGTCGTTTTAGGTTCAACTGTTGTGGTTCTCGTGTAAAACTTCTTAGCGCCTCTACGACTAGTTAGAGTAGTTCTGACTGGAGTAGTCGTGGTTTCTACAGCTTCGGTTGTAGTCGTAGTCCTTACAGCTTCTGTAGTTGACGGGTTAGATAGTGAATTTATCGCGCTAGGGTCGAAATTCAAACTCTTACCTCTCCTGTCACTATGCGATTTCTCCTGTCTTTCAAACCGATCAGTTCTTCGATAGTCAGTCGATCTTGCTTCGTAGTCAGGCGTTGTTGTTTGAATTTCAATTTGCTCTTGTTCCTTGGCGACTTCTTCCATGTCCTTTTGTGAAACAGCCATTAGTGCTTCTAATAAAGCTTTTTTTGACGCCTCGGCGGTTGTGTTGTGGTCATCATCGCAAGTCTGAACCAAGAGAAGGATCAGTCTTCGGACTGTCTTTGATTTCGTTTTCTTCATAACGTTCATAAGCTTTTCGGTAGTTGTAGCGTTCATGCCTCCCATGATTTCTTTTGCTTTTTCTACAACTGTATCTGTAATCGCGCTTAAATCTTGAGCTGGTTCTGTGGATGTTGGATCTCTTAGAAGCCTTCCGAATCTGTCTTCCTTATTGCCAGGGGTAGTTAGTTCTATATTTACTGATGGTGATACAGTTTGTTCGCTGACTCTATTGTATTCAGTTGGAGGAACTGCCGTTGTACTAAATGCCCAAGCGTTAGTTTGTTTCGCGACTTGCGATGATTGGTCAACACCAGATGCACTAAGACCGTCATTCAAAGTGATGGGATCAATCACAGTGCTCTGCCACGCTTCGAAAGTACTCCATTGGAACTGGTTGGTCGTCTTTTCGCTGTCAGGAGAAGTAAATACATCGCTTGATATAGGTGATGGTGTTGTGTTAGCCTTAAACTCCTCAACTTTGATTGTTGTACTTGCTTGAGTTGTAGGCTGTGCTGTTGTGGTCACACTCTCGGATATAGTAGGTGCTTCAAGATCTTCCGAAGGTTTCTTTACTGTGCTGGTTTCCTCAAATTGAAGTTGTTTGCCTTGACGCAAATTGTTGCCTTGAGGGCCGATGAACGATTGACTGTGTGCTCTCTGCAATTCTTCTTCGTTTTCTAATTCAACGCTGTCAGTTTCAGTGAAGTATACAGGGGTAGTTTCGGGTAGGATAGTCGTTGGCCTTATTTTCTTGCTTTCGAAAGAGTTGCCAGCTGTGCTGATAGAAGGTGACGCAGTTGAGTCAGATGCGTCAATGCCCCATGCAGTGGGGAGGTTCGTTACTTCGACGTACTCGTTAAGAGGTTGTGAGTTAGTCGGACTAACTCCTGTGCCGTAAGGTGAGTCAGGTGTAGATGTATTGTTTTGGAATCCACCGTACTTAGGTACTGAATAACTGTCTTGGGTAGTCGTTACTAACTTTTCACTGAAGCGGTTAGCGAGGCTGTTTACTCTAGCGGCTACAGTATTAGTAAACGGAGAAGGGGTCGTAGTTGGGCTTGGAGTAGACGCAATAGGAGTGGACGCAGTTGTGTAAGAAGCCGATATTCTAGCGCAACACCTGAACGGCAATCTTGGTGTAACAGTAGAGTATGCTGATGAAACAATTTCCGTCGTGTACGGCTTCGGCGTCGTCGTTGGTTCTTCAGAAACAGTTGGGTAGTTGGTAGCTATGTTAAGCGCTTTGGGATCTCTCAGCGATGTCAACGCTGGTCTGGCTTTGAGGTCGTCAGAGAATCCTAGAATTTCTTCGTCATCTTCGTTTACTGTTGTAGTTGGTTCAGTGTTATAACCCTCTTCAGTGGTTGGCATATCTCCAAATGAAGGATGAGTCGGTCTGATGTCAGACAGTACCTTCCTAAATTGCACTGGATCTTGTAAATAAGCAGAGAGGGCGTGAGTGAAGACCTGGGCTAGTTCTCTAATCTGAGGAGAAGTAGCCAGAGGATTTTGACTCTGTTGGACGCTCAAATCTTCAGCCAGCTCGTTGTATGTTCCATTGGGATCTAATTTCAAGTCCTCTAGAAGTTCAGAGTTGTCTTGCCCATGTCCAAAGAGACTGCTGTATTTGTGGAGAGTGTGACGGCTGAAGAGTCCTGGTAATTCTTCTTCCAGTGGTTCGTATTCATCGAAAGCTGGTGTTGTAGTCACGTCGGCATCAGGAGTCTCTGTGGTTGAGAGATTATCTAAAGCTGTTGCGTAGTAAATCGCTAAGCTGTGGAGGGTTTTCGGAGTGAGAGATGGTGGTACAACGAGGCCTGGTCGGTTCGGCAAATCTCCGTAGTATTTCTCAGTCTCAGTTGGTGGCACCGTTGCTTCAGTTGTAGAGCCGTAATTGCCCAAATTAAGTTTGCGGATTAACCTTTCTCTCCTTTCTTGGTAAGGTTCCGTGGTTACTTGAACAGCTAAAGTCGTACGCGTTTCTTGCCTTTCTGAGGAAGCTGTTTCAGCAGCATAAGAGTGCAGACTCCTTGTGGTTTGAGGTATTCTTGTAACTGATTCATAGGTGTCTTTAGTGTCAATTGTCACCTTATTTTGCTGCTCTTCTTTATGTTCATATTGACCAATGTCGCTTCGGTCTGTTGCGTGGGCGATATTCTCAGTGGTTGTGGCTGTGGTTTTATTTTTTTCCTTCTCAAGGAAATCTTTTAGTAGGGAAATGCCTGGTCTAGTGTAAGGGTCTCGTCTCTCTTGATTGGCTGCTGTGTAAGGTTTGCTGTACGGCACTAGAGTAGATCTTTTAGTTGTTGATTCTCCTGTCTTTTCGGAAGATTGTTCGAGGTTCCTATCACGGAAATCGTACAGAGTAGTCAAATGAGGGTTAGGTTTTGGCTTGTTAGGTTTCACCGGTACATTTGGAGTATAAACTGGATACGGGCGGTAGTTTTTGTTGTTGTAGTCTTGCAAGAATTGTCTGTTTTTGTTGTTGGCTGCGAATGAGGCAGTTTCAGCGGCAACTTGCATCTCTCTGATGCTGTTGTAATCAATAGCCGGTGCAGCTGTAGTTGGTCTGTACACGGGTCCCTCAGTGTACGGTAAAGCAGTGCTTCGTGATGGGAGGTTGCCGAAGTTATTCGCTATCAGCTGGACGAGATTTTTCCTTCTCTTTTCAAAAGCTGTTGTAGCTTGTGTCCTCTGCGTTGGGTTGTAATTAGTAGTGTCGAAGAGTGCTTGGAAGCTTCTTGCAGTGGCTTTAGTATTGATAAGCGTGTCTCCTTGGAGTCGTTGTCTATGCCTGAGTAGTCTCTCAGTTGTGCTCGGGATATTGACGGAGGCTCTTCTGGACTCAGCCCGGATGTTGGTGTCTGATCCTATTTGCTGTAAGTCGGGGTTTTTGCTGAGGACCTGGGTAATCTTTTGGGTTTTCTTTTGCTCGTTGGAGTAGTATTCGGCGCTGGACTCGTAGAGTGCGGGGGCCGACGCGCAGTCCACCTTGAACCACCAGTCACAGATTAAGTGTGACTGGCTGAAGATGGTACCGTTTGGACACAGGAACGATATTTTGCGGGATGTGTCGCAGATGTGGAAAACCTGAAAGTAATATGAAGGTTACATAACTTATTTTTTTGTTACAACTACGTACACTGAATAACCTCATTAGTACAAAGACAAGATAGTACCTTCGGCGGGTAGTATTTATTGATTGCCTCTAAATCAGTAGGATTGATATTTTCTTCATGTGATAGTTTTATTTTAAGCTTAAACGAGTGCATACTCAGAGGACCTATTTTTGAATCGTGAGCTCGTGAGATTATCGTTTGTAAACGAGTTAAAAATTGACGTGAAATTAGCCATAAGTACTCCCATTTACAATTTAGCCATATTTTAATCACCCGTGTTAATGATGATTTCCATTTGAAAATCGGTTATTAATCAATGAATATCACACGCCATCTTGACGCGAGTGATTCAAATATAGGATCCCTTATGTCACTCATTGGAAGACGAATAATGCAGGAATGACAGTGATGATAATAAAATAAACGATGATGAGGGAGGGTATTACCTGGCAATCTGTTTCCAAGTCAGCGTAGTAGCCTGTCGGCACGTTCTTGCAATTGAAGCCTGTGGTCGGTATGTTCGGGAACGCCGGGAAGTCCACCCCAGCTTTGCCGATTACTCCTGGAAAAGATATTAAGTGTTTGAGGCCTGTTTCATGAAGAATGTAAGTATTTACCTACCACATAGATTCTGGTAGGCAGATTACGTTATGTATAGTTTTGACTCGAAACGTGAACTAAGTGTTGTAATTATCAGCGCTTTATTTTTACTTGGGATTTTAACTAAGGGACCTAATTAACATTAAGATGGGAAGATGTTATCTGCAATGAGTATTGTCACATAAGATTACACTACGATGGCGACAGATAAATCTCGAGAGGTTGTTTGCTTGGTTTTGTGCTTGGTTTTGTGTCATCATGCCGCTCTCGCTGTGGCTAGACTATTTACCGACTTCAAAAAAGAAGGTATTTAATTCGACCTGTATGTTTATGATATCGTTGGAATTTGATTTTTTTTTTTAAAAAATCAGGCAGCGTATTACAAAATGCAATACAGACCTATATTATAATAAATACCATGCAGACTAAAATACTTACAAATATTTATATATGAGTATGATGATCTAGTTAAGCTTCCAAACACGTGTGCCAAGTTTATGTATGTTTGTCCACGGATTTCGCGAAAACGAAAAATGATATAGAGATAATTCTGTTTTATGTACATAATTCAGTCAGGCATATTCTAACTTAGGGAATAGTACAAGTTTTATCACAATCGGTTCGGAGTTTTTGAGACATGGGTAAAACATTCAAAAATCAAGAAAAAAAAGTGCTTTTTCACTTGCCAGAAAAGGTCGTGGAAAAATGCCTGTTAGATTATTGTAGTCATGGATTTTACCTTGATGCTCCACAACGTCTAGGTCAGGCTGGCTGTCAGCAGGTATCAGCCGCTTCACTAGGGCCTTGCCCTCGGTGTAGTGCTCGAATTCAGCAGCTCCCATGGCTTGGGCTATCGCTTGAAGGCTTTCCGCGCTGGGCGCTGGCTCGTACAGTTCTGCTGAGCGGGAAGTGTCCTGGAAGTATGAGGATTTTATAAATATAGCTGGTAAGTAGAAGGGTACACCTGATGTCATGTTTATACAAAAAATGGAAGGTGTTAGGCCGCGGCCCCATCTCTACGCGCGCCGTAGTACGGTACGGCGCCGTGCCGTAGAAATCCACGGCGAAAAAACGTGCCGTAGCGCGGCGCCGCGCCGTAGAAATCCACGGCGAAAAACCGTAGCGCGGCGCGGCGCCGCGCCGTAGATTTCCACGGCGAAAAACCGTAGCGCGTAAATGTTGCGCGTAAGCGCGTAATGTGGTGGGCGGCAGGCACCGTGCTCCAAACCACACCATGCGCATCGCAGTCCGGCGCCGTAGTACGGTACGGCGCCGTGCCGTAGAGATGGGGCCGCGGCCTTATAATTTAGAGATATGGGCCTTATAAAGAATCTTAAAATCACACAACGAGCGATGGAGAGGGCTACACTCGGTGTTTCACTACGATATTGAGATACGAGGAGATACGTAGAAAAATTATAAAATTAATATTATAATAATTCTATGAGAAAAACTAAGGTAACGGAAACAGTAAGCTCAAGTGCCAGTGGGTAGGACAGGACACACAGCGCGAATAACTGATGGTCGTTAGGGCAGAAAAATTCTAGATTGGAGACCCTTCGACCAAAGGCGTAGCGTAGGACGTCTACGGACAAGATGGACAGACGACCGTGTAAAGATCGCAGGATCACACTGGATGCAGACCGCTCATGTGGAAAACCGTGGGGTAGGCCTATGCAGTATAGACGTCCTTTGGCTGATAATGATGATAATGTAGAGATGGGTATTTAATATAGGACAAGGACCAGTGCCAGTGCACCCTGATTTTAATAGTAAGATATAGCTATTGGACAATCACTTACATTGCTCTCATTCCAAAGTAAATAGTTAATGCACTTGTGATATGGATATTAGAAACAACGGTAGTGGGTGCAGTAAGTATCAGGAGCTCTATTTTTGAATCACTCGTGTCAATATTCCAAGTGATTTTCGATTCTTTGAAAGAAAATCACACGCTATAATATCGATGCGAGTGATTCATAAGTCCCTAGGCACAGAAAACTTAAAATTTAAGTCTTCTGTGGTAACACTTAGAGAAGATTATTTTGTAAAGTAGCTTATTCTAACGAATGCATACCTTCCGCCTTTGAGAAGGTCGACGAGCAGCATCGCAAGTGCCTGAAAAACGAATAAATAGAATTAATTAAGTATTAGAACTAAAACTATGATTATCTTGGTGCTTTCGTTTCATGCCCCATAGATATGCCGATTGTTGTCGCCACATGCCTTTTGATATGAAAAAGTAACGGCCAAGTGCTAGTCGGACTCGCGCGTAGGTAAACAACATGATGACTATTTCAAGTGCTTTCCTTTTGGCATTATTGATATTGAACAAAAAAGGCAAAACATTGCATTTGTTGTATAGGATCCCCCTTATTTTTTATTTTTTTAGTATTTGTTGTTATAGCGGCACCAGAAATACCTACATAATTTGTTAACATTTCAACTGTCTAGTTATCGCACAGACAAACATCGGGCGGACGGTCGGACGGACAGACAGCGAAGTCTTAGTAATAGGGTTCCGTTTTTACCCATTGGTTACGGATCCCTAAAAGAAGAACCGCGTGCAAACGTTCCGAAAGCTCACACGGGAGTGCCAATGGCTGATAGAAAGCATTTGTATTACATCGGAAAACTATATCGGCCCATCAAAAGAGAATAAACCCGCTTCACCAAGCACAAGCGATGAAAGGGCATCATAGTAAATCAAGTCATTACACAACAAAGAACCTATGAGTTTGGCTCTCAACAAAAGATCGATCTTTAATACAAACAGATATAATCGAGGTACAATAGACGACACATGAATTCTAATGCAACAATAGGACCTGTACCTATCTACTTTCTACAGATATCGATATGATGTAACTGATTAAATGGAATAGCCGGTGATGATTTATGAAAGGTTTTTTTTTGTTTGACAGCACAGTAAGGTCCCGAGAGTGAGTCGATGATAGCTTTTTGTACAACTATGCGTGTCACTAAACGTACGGTGCGACATGGATCTTCTGGCCAACGGTGACAGTCGGAACTAATGCTATCAAATTCAAAAATCCGGTTGCCAGATCGAGTGTAGAAAGTCTCCCCAAACTTACAAGAGATTTTCCCTTTTATTTTATTTTCGTACGTGTTCTGTGTAAAGTATTAATTTGATTGTTTTTAAAAACCGTAGAGCTCAACTCCTTAAATAAAATTTGAATTTTCAATGGTTTTTTATTGATAATACAATTTTTTTGCGTCTAAAATCGGTGGAGCATACATATGTCTCTTATTATAGTAGAAAATGCCTTCTACGACATTTCCATCCAAGAAATCTTTTCTTTGACTTTGCCATGGTTGGGTAAAAATAATTCGCTAGAAAAGGTGATAAATAAAAATACCCTAATAAATAATAGACTCCCTGAATCAAGGGAGATTGTTTTGCTCTGGCTACCTTTTCTTGAATAAGCGCCCCCCTGTCAATGTCATCCGTTGGCCATAAGATCCTTGTCGCACTGTATGTGGTTTGTAACCTAGACTGTTATGTAAAACCTTTATCTGCACTATAGAGAAAAGAAAACCCAGCATTTACTGTCTCTATAGATCTTCCAGGATTTGCCCGAGTTTTTAATTAATGCCTCGGAGTATTCTCTACCGGCACCAGATCTCCTCCAGACTTATATATCCCAACCCAACATAAGTACCTACTCGTATGTTCGAAATGTTGTGGTGAGAAATATAGGGTGTGTAATATATAATATAAGAACATATCATATAAAGTTCAAAACATATACAATCACATGATATAATTTTGTTTAATATAACACTTTTTTAGTATAATGATGGAATGATATAATTTTGAATAATATAATTTTAAAACATATAACAAACGATTGAGCTAAAATCAATTGATATAACAACATTTAATATAACATTTACATGATATAATAATTAAAACAAATAATGTTTATTTAGTATAATAACATTTAGTATAACATTCATGTACGATAACACTCTTTTTATATAGTATTTAAAACATATATAGATAACTTCATATAAACTCCAATATATATGATATCATATATAATATAAAAACAATAACATCAAAGAAAATGCAGCTGCTAGGTTATTCAAAGCTTGCAGGATGCAGGCAATGATGCAAGCAAGCAGGCAAGCAGCATGCAAGCAGGCATACAGCATGCAAGCAGGAATGCAGCATGCAAGCAGGCATGCAGCATGCAAGCAGGCATGCAGCATGCAAGCAAGCACACATGCATCATTAATTCCACGTCTCCGGCGCTGCGGGAAGTGCAGCCTCTCTGCCCTTGCGCAACAAAGCGCAGTCACCCACGCTCACCTCCACAGCTTCGGCTTTTTGGTCGCCTCGGCCTTCGGCCTTCGGCGACCAGCCTCAGCCGTTCCGGCTCGCACGGGTGCCTGCCCCTTGTTACAGCGGGCGGAGGCTGCTCTTCCCTCCGCCCCTCCGGCTTCTAAATTACACTCTTGTATCGGACAGACAAGTACCACGGCGAAGTAACCACGGCGAGTTGGGGTTAACATAATTCAGATTTTTGATAATTAGTTTTAAAAAAACAATTGAAATTATACCAAGTGAAGGTTATATTAATTTGACAGTTATTTCTTTTAATCATTATTTGAAACGTTATTATCTCAAATAATAGTTATATGAAATAACTAGCTTTTGCCCGCGACTTCGTTCGCGTGGACTTCAGGTTCGTCCCGTCTAGTAGCGCAAAAAATGTGTTTTTTTACGACCTCACATTAGAAACCTCAAAAATTGTAGCCTATATGTTATTCTGATGTATAAGCTATATTGTGGTAAAGTTTCATTCAAATCCATTCAGTAGTTTTTACGTGAAAGAGTAACAAACATCCATACATCCATACTTACAAACTTTCGCCTTTATAATAGTAGTAGGATGCGTATGTCAAACAAAATTATATCAAATGAACTATATATAAAATAAGTTTTATTTCAAATGTTTTTATAAGATATGAACGTTATACTAAATGGTATTATATAAAATGAATATTATGTGAAGTAAACGTTATGATAAACAAAATTATAGCATGTGTTTTTATAACAAATGTTTATTATGTAAAGTGATCGTTATTAAAGTTGAATTATATCAAATGATTGTATAACAAATGAGACGCACCCAAAAATATACACCGGTAGCGTATTATAGGTAATCATAATCTTACAGCTGTCGACCTTCATGAAAGCAGAGATTTTGCTGAAGGGTATTTTGTATCGCCGATTTTGCGAACGGTTACCGGACACCAAGTTGCGCAACACTATGCCGCCAAAATAGTGTCATTTATTTTAATATTTTTAATGTTATTATAGTCTTTAAGGTACTTATTTATTGTATGGGCCTTAGTTGCCTGAACTAAATGATTAAATTAAAATTAAAATAATATAAGTACCTACTGTAGCGGTTCGAATTTCCAAAACTTGAAATCATTGTGTTTCAAAGTGTAGCAACTTTTCTCCACAATCACTAGACTAATTTAAAATAAAGTTCGTTAATCTTATTCATTAATTAAACTACGTCTAGCGTGAAAACTAATCTTTTCAATCGATCTACATGTTCATCATGTAACCGATCATTATTATGTCGACTAGTCATCGGTCATCGATCACTGTGCTTTCACTGTAGGCCAAAACAAAAGCACTATTGTTCTCAGGATCATCTAGTTCTAGATCTATAGATCGATATTCCCACACAAATTGGATGTTCAATACGAGGAAGAGTATCATTTGTGTTCTGATTTTAGTATCATGGTTAAAATACTTCATGTATTTTAGAAAAGAAAACTTTTTACAAGTTGTCTTCTAATTTACTCAATAAGGAGATGGACTTCCAAAACCGGAGCTCATGGAATCGATTCTTAGGCCCTAGAATAAAGTGTTATTATTCTAACATACAACGAAATATTCGTTGAACAAAATACAATATGGCTAATTTGAAAACGTCATCTAATATTACATGAATGAATGTGTCCATTTCTTCACTGCTTCTACTCTGCATAATACATAATAGACTAAACGTTGCCTGACTGCCACCTGTTATTCTATTAAGTTATCTAATTCCATCATTAGCATATGACTACCACGTGCAGGATTTATAAGAAAGTGCTCTACATGTAAATTAAACTGCCTATTCTTATTCAAAATCGCATTGAATGCAAATTGAAACTTATTAGTCCATTTTATTTATCCGGTAGAGGCGGTTGCTATTCTTCATTAATAACGTCATACAGGGTGTCTGATCAAAAAGTTGTACCTGCTTTATAATAAGGTAATGAAAATAACATACGTTATCGCTATGGAAAACCAGGGGGGACCAAGGTTTTCGATAGCGACCATATTATATTCAGCAGACGTCCAACGGCAAACAATGACGATGATCTGTCTAGAAGTGCAAGTAGAGTAAATATGATTACACTTTTTTAAAAATAATAAGTATAAAAAGAATGATTGGTTTCGATGTAGTTCTCACTCACTATCATATCGAATTTTCTATTCATTTGTTAGCACAACTTTCTGCGTTGAAGCCAGCCTAGGCAGTGCTACATAAGATCATCGATCTACCATACACCCTGTATATTTCATTGAAGCTTGAACCTATTGAATGAATTATATTAGTCAGGTGCCTGGCAATTCTCACTGACGTGTAAAATTACACATTGTGCAAGTGTGTTTGTTCATTAATATTATTTACCCACATACCCGTAGCTGTATGTAATTTTTGATTAAAATATTATTGTGCGATGGAATAAAGTTGTGCAATACTCCGAAGATGAAGCTTGCCTGATTATCTATGAAATTATTTATGAGGTGCAGCCCAAGGGTGTAGCTAATAAATTTTAATAATGTCAGTTGATAATTAACTTTAAATTTACTTAATACAATATTAGTTTTTTATTACTTAATTAACTTAGTCGTTTCAAAATGCCATTGTAATATAAATGTCACCACCTCTTTTTACCACCCTCAGTCGTTAATGATGTAGGTAGATAGGTAATGGTATGAAAACATCAGCGTGTGTGTTAGTTAATGTTAATGAGAATAAAATAATCTCCGACCTACGTTAAATTATAATGAATATAAGGTGTTTTTCTATAAACGGGTGAAATTTTAACAGAGCTTCAAATTACTTCAGAGAAACCGGGTCCTATCATTTTTTTTCTTCAAAACGGGCAAGTTTTATTTTTTATTTTTCTAGACAAAAAAATAATAATTAAAAGCATCCTGTGTCTAGTCTGATACATCCCAACGTCATCACCTCTCTCTCTCTTTTCCCTCGTTTCCTCAGGTGTGGTGTCACGGGTAGCGAAAGCGACTGCGTGAGCGTACACATTATCGCTATCTTTATCAATGTGTGTCGGCTGCTTTCGATATGATGTGATTCTAGCCGCAAAGGAATTCTTTATTAATTTTCATCAAGTATGTAGAAAAAAGGTAAATACAGTATAACAAATCTATGTCTATTTTACTGCACACTGCGATCCGATTAAATTCGCTTAGATATGAATGGTAATGGTAGTTGCAATTAAATAAATAAATAAAAGTTTATTTGTGCGAATAACAATTACACAGTTATTTTGAGCTTCATCATCATCATCATCATTATCAGCCAAAGGGCGTCCACTGCTGAACATAGGCCTCCCCCATGGCTTTCCACAACGACCGGTTGTGAGCGGTCTGCATCCAGTGCGATCCTGCGATCTTTACAAGGTCGTCCATCTTGTCGGTGGACGTTCTACGCTGCGCTTTTAATCGAAGGGTCTCACAATCAACAATCTAGAAATTTTCTGCCCCATCGGTTATCAGTTCTACGCGCTATGTGCCCTGCCCTGCACTGCCACTTGAGCTTACTAATTCGTAGGGCTATGTCCGTTACCTTAGTTCTTCTACGTACGAGTATCTCCTCATTTCTGATTCGATCTCGTAGATAAACACCGAGCATAGCCCTAGGATCCTATGTCATCACCGGTAACACACACTGGTTGAAGACTTTCGTCTACAGACACTGAGGTAATTGAAACGAGAAGATACTCTTGCGCAGTTTTCCGAACGCTGCCCAGCCGAGTTGGATTCGTCGATTGACCTCTTTCTCAAAGTTGTATCTACCTAATTGGATCACTTGTCCAAGGTAGACGTACGGGTCGACAAAATCGAGCGTTGAGTTCCCAACAGATACCGAAGTGGGTACAGTATTTTGAGCTTAGTATTATTTAAATTAATATTTATGAAATCAGTGATTATGCCATCATAATGTCAAAATCAACGTGTCTCATACATAATTTTTACGGTTTTGGCAAACATTATTCATTGAAATTGATCGAGACATTGATTTTGCCTACGATTAGGTAATGTAGGAATAACTTTCATAGAAGATTTGCTTAAATCAGTCAAGTATTTTTAATAAAAAGTCCGATACTTAGATAATCGAAAAAAATACTATTTTCGATTAAAAGATTTTGGTAAAAACCGACGTTTACTATTCGATGGGATTGATTTTGATAGTTTATAGAGCTCTTTGAGTTAGTTTCACCATAGTTAATCATTGCCTTAAAAGAAAGTTTAACAACATTCCAAATATTTGAATTTAAAATCTGTTTTGGCACAAATTTTACGTTCGCATATTAATTTCGCGTTCGCAAAAATCTGTGTCAATACATTCTCATCATATTTATATGTGTTATCTAACTCGCGAACTGTAACACGCATTAAATCGCTATCAACGATATTAGTTCCTCATGTTCGGAGAGTGTAAACGTCATTACTTCCCACTCTTTCGCCAATAGGGTGCGGTTTACACTGCCCGATTGTGATCGTTAGCTCATTTAATTTTGTAACTGAAAAAATATTTTGATTGATGCAAGCCTACAGATAAACTAAACAATTTATAAAATTAAATTTATACTAGTGGCCTTACTCTGGACACAAAACCCGATCCTATGATTATAGTCATCCCTGTCACTCATACCAGACCGTGTATGCGTGTGAATCAGAATTATTTTGCATAAATTCCCTATTGTGATCCAGTCCAGCACAGTTAGTAAGTTTCAATCAATTTAGTCTTACTTATTAAAAACATGCATATAAGGTAAAAAAAATATTGTTGTATTGCAAATTCACGTAGCCTAAATACTTGTATTAAAACCCCACTTTTGCCTATCTAGGATCAATATTATTCCTAACACAGTCTGATCATTCCGGATAACATCTCTTAGATCGCTTTTTATACTTTTCTCACGACAATCGTCACGTATAAATCTCTTTCCCTCGTTCCGCGGCACCGACCTCATGTCATTTGTCACTATGTTACTCGTACACCAGCATCGATAAGCTATACTTGAGGATATTGCACTGAGGTAATACACTTGGGCGCGGTTGCTATCTTAATTTAGCCTAACATTAACAATAAGCATTGCTTTGACAAAAGGTTTGATAGCTATTTGACATTCGTTTTAGATACGAATAAGGTAAGCAAGTGCTAACGAGCCTTACTTTTAGCAAATCTACTACTAGTTTTTTTTTTTATCTTCATACATCTACCGTTGTATAACTTAAATAATCAAAGTTAGCATGCCGCCTGTAGCAAAGCATGAGGTCTAAAATGAAACTCTGTAATCACATAAAATTTAACCATGTTTTATGCAAATAAACGATTCTATTCTATTCTACCTTTACAGACTAATATCCAATTCGCTAGCGGAACTAGCACGCCGGTGAACTGAAAATTTTACTTAGTCATTATTTATGCAGAAGATGAAATGAAATGAAATGAAATATTTATTTGCTCAAAACATGGTTGCAATAGGTGGTAGGTACAGGTACAAAAATAAGTCCTCACATTTTACCAAAAACTATGGCTTGCAAATTGTTTGTAATTGTAACATTAAAAATATCTAAATATAATAGATTTGTTACTAACAATATAGATTTGTTACTAACAAAAGCTGATAAGATTTGATTATTGCCTACTGATACATAGGCGTCTTTTTATACGATCCAAATATTACTTTCATCCTGTTAATCGCGCGCGACATTCCAAATCGACTGCCAAGACTGATTCGAGTTTGTTAAATAATTTCACAAGTTTTGTAAGTGATTGCAGTCATAACTAGTAATAAAACAAACAAGCTTTCATAAGTGTCACAGCTTATGTATGGCGTGCTATATCCATAGATGTAGTTTGTCAAAGTGCCGGTTATACAACATTGTATTGTATTGTTATGTCGGCAATTAACACGATATGATAGCGGTTTTGTTCGATTATGCCTTGATAAAGTGTTTTATGTTTGGTTTTATAAGGATATTGGGTGTGAGAGATAGAGTTGAGGATATTTGAAAGGTTAATGATTGCATTGTTTCAATGTGATAATATTGACAAAATAAAAAGCTAGCCACTTTCTGTGCTGCAGGTATAGGTTCGTACTTGACTTAAAATCTATATTTACGTTTTTAGATATTGCAAAAAAGGTGCAGTTAATGCCCTACGCTCTGCCAGTTGTTATAAATTTGGATTTAGCAGAAATGAAATGTGAAAACAAAAGTTTAGGGCTGTTTTAATTTTATACCCTGTTTAAACCCGCGATCTCATAATGGGAATATGTCTGTCTGTCCGTCTGTCTGTCAACAGCTTGTATCTCAAGAACCGCGGTAGCTAGACAGTTGAAATATTCACAATATATGTATTTCTGTTGCCGCTATATTGCCGCACAAGAACTACAACAAGACAAGACAATCCCACACAATAAGCGCTATTTTTTGTCCTTTTTTGCTCGATATCAATAATAACAACCGGTAGGCACTTGAAATATTCACAAAATAGTCAATTGCATATTTACTTTAAAAATAAATTCAATAATGAAGTGCCTTCCTACAAATAACGAAATTTTTTGCCATTTTTCACATTTACAGAAAAAAAACTAATATGAAATGTTTGTATATACTTTTGTCTACCTAGTCAATGGTACGGTACCCTTCATACGCAAGTCTGAATCGTACTTGGCCGTTTTTTAAAATCTTACAAAATATTAAGGTAAGAACGCAAACGTTAAGGTTACCATACCATCACTGAATTTCATTATACGCTTAACTTTGTTAGCTTAACGTAATAATTTGTTGTTCCATTGTTTTTCACTGCACCTGCACGTAACTATTCAGATTGACCCCGTAATTGCCTCTCATTGTTTAGAGGAGGTATTTGACTTTTGCTACCAGATTATACGGTGTTTAACTTGGATAAATAGGTGCTTGAAACAACTTAAGTAAGTATATAGAATAAAGTAAAAATATGAGAATTTAACTCAATTATAGCAAACGTTCCGTCACTGATTCAACATGCTGCATTTCCAAGCGGTTGACTGGTAGGGAATGCCCTAGGCATTAAGGCTGCTAATTATACAACTCACAGTGCAATAAAGTTTAAATAAATAAATAAATGATTAACCATAGGTTGACTAGATTTAATCTTGAGATCCTAGGTTGTCTAGATTTAATTTTAGACAAATTAAGTTAAACAAACATTTATGATAATTTTCTAGCTAACGACCTACTTAATGTAAGGTAGAGTTACCTACTTGTCTTTAAGTAGAATTCATATTTTTTATTATAAGTTCCTTAGCTCAATTCATCTTCATTTATTTTATTCCCAAAGATTGAAATAAAATATTCGTTCTCTTTAACTTCTTTTATTGGGATAACCTTGACCATACCCATATTCATATACCATCCAATTATAAAATCAACTCGCAATCAGTCATTGTAACACCAAAACAAATTACTTACGTCTGGTTTTAATAAACAAGATGATGACGACTTTTGACAGGTAGAATGGCACTGATGACGAGCCGACGTCGTGTCAGTCGTCAATCATAGTTAGTAAAGTGTGAAATAAAGTTGAGGTAGTAAGATTGACGTTTTGAATTGTGACTGACCTGCCGGACTTACGGGGTTAAGCTAATAAAATTTTTCTCTACAGGAGTAAATGATATTGATCTTCGGAACTTTATTTAGACGTTTCGTTGACTCCACTTATACTCACCTCAACTTTAACTTATCTAAAAGTTATGGAACCTTAAGACGGTTCCTTGTATGTAAGGCCCGTCATACACGGACAGCTTTAAGCAGTCAGGACGAACTGCTTCAAGCTGCGACTGCTTATTGAACAACAGATTCTACGACACATACACGGAACCGAGCAGTTGTGACTGTTCCGGACGGTAAGCAGCACACTGCAGGCCTGTATCAATGGCAGCTTCAAGCTGTTGAACGATCCGTGTATGTTGATCACTGGCTAGCTGCTCGAGCTGTCTGTGTATGGCGGGACTAAGCTTTCATGTACTTAATAAATTGCAATACGAATAAGCAAATTCGTATCGAGATTTCGTATACTTAATTCACTCGGCTAATAGACTCGGCGTGGGACAGCTACACGAGTGAGTGAAATAGAAATTCGTTAATGTTTTTTTAAGTTGCATCGCAATGTAAATTTAGCGACTCAACTAGTTTAGTGGGAATCGAAATGCTTGGATCCTGAACGGATTAAAGCAAGATCGCAATACGTCTATTTATCAGATGACTATGGAAATGAAATGAAAACAAACAAACACTGCTCCTCAAGCCTATGTTTATCGGTGCTGCATCTGAATCGAGCGCAAAGAATGCTAAGTCCAATCAGACGATTGTGAAACCACCATTCATTTGCAAGGAAAAAAGGTCTCGATGATACCAGACATTAGATAAGGACGTACAATTTGTGTTTTGTCTTATGAAATTAAAAATATACGGCGACGAAGTAGGAAGGAAATTTGTAAAGACTAAAGTTAGTATTACTTGGTGCTCTTATCTTTTTAGGGTTCTGTACCCAAGGGTGAAATCAGGACCCTATTACTAAGTCCTTGCTGTCCGTCCGTCCGTCTGTCTGTCACCGGCTGTATTTCAAGAATCGCTATTTCTGTTGTCGCAATAACAACAATAAAATAAATATACAGTTTTTTGCATAGGAATTTATTTTTCCTATACATAAAACGTGATTTTTCGCCCATTTTAGCTCGATATCAATTGTTAACCTAGTCAATGGTACGGAACCCTTTGTGCGCGAATCTGACTCGCACATGGCCGGTTTTTTTCCACACCGGACAATGAAACTGTCTGATACCTTTGACTGAACATTTTACATACCAACTGGTATCTGTTGATATTTCCCAATGTTAAATAATTTAACTTTGTAATTATTATACCTTTAAAAGATATATTTTTTAAAATTATTTCGAAATCATCCCAAATCGCTCTATCATGCAAATGTTCTCAAAATGGCTTACTCCATCTCTTGTGACATTTTATACAAAAATGATAGTTATTGTTAACAGACGATAGCACATAACGGATCGTTATACTGTGTTTAGGAGCAGTTGATGAAATACTTAATGCTACAGCTACAGCAAACTTTTGACATTTTCCAAGCTTTGAAGTTTTATGGCCATGGCGAGGATTGAACGTGTAATTTTGTAATTATAGTGAAGTGTTCCACATGCTTAAGAGTTCGATATTTCATTAGATTTAAGTAATACGGTTGATAAGTGCACATTGATAAATTGAGAATAAGGTTTTTTTCGTAGCGAATAATATTTACGTAGTCCCTAAATATTCGGAGTATCATAACGAACGCGGAACGACCAAATGAATGATTGAATGATTGAAACAAGTTTTTATACTAAGTACTTTTTACTAAACTAAAATTATTGACCAAAGTTATAAATACATAAAATTTTATAAAATGAGAATATTATTGGGTTCCGTTCAGTATATGCGTGTTTCTTTACCGAGTGTTGATAATATTAACAATCTAAGCCAAGACTAAGGCTTCGTTACACCGACTAATATTAGCCCTATCTCAAAGACGATAATAACTTTTGCCGTTATAGAGATCGACAGAATAAAATCTAACAGAATAAAATCTAATTAATATAACAAAATAAAATCTTTAACAGAGCTTAGTAGCAGTTAGCAATTCGATGGAACGAAAATCAAGCATACGTACGTTACCGTACTACCATTTCAAAGTAAATACTTAGTAAGTTGTAAGTATTTGAACAACAATTGATCACTAGCCGCCATCCTAATCTGTTTTAAAATGGCGTCGTTCACTAAGCTGCGATGTCTTTTGCAAGTCGGCTTCGCTGGCGCAATGGTAATGGAATATTTTACGTCTGAATTATAATTTCATCACGAAATAATGGCGTTAGAAGTTAAGGGAAGGGACTGAGAATGTATTTGTTAAAGCTTAAATAAAAGGGTCGTGGATATTTTGTGCAAGAAGTTTTACATAGTATCAAAAAGGCAAAAAATATTATAATAATATTCTCCTACCGATCTTCGGTAATGGCGGCCCCACTCTCACGCAGGAGATACTACACTACTACAGTATGTTTTGGATCGGACCTCCTATACTTCACCCACGTATTCTACAGCAAATTTCATAACATCACTCTGATTAATTCGGTGAGACGTCAGATCTGACATGACATGACCGATTAGAGATCAGGCGCAGGACCAACGGCTTAACGAGCTTAACGAGGCACGAGGGTGTCATCACCACCAACTTCCTGACTTCGAGCTGATTCCGAGTATTTTCAAAACAGATAAACTCAGAAACTAATTTCGCACCGACCCGGATATTGAACCTGGGACCTCTTGGGAAGTGACCGGCGAACTACACCAGAGGCAGTCATCAAAAATATCATCAAAAGAAAAAAAAACTGTAACTTACTTATAGCGACTATTATGAAGACTACTACAGCTCTGGTGATCATGTTGGCTCCTATATCCCTCGTTCTCCACCGCATCACAGATCTGGAACAAAAATAATGAACATTAAGTATTTGGTATTTTTTGATAGGGAAAGATCTAAAACGTTTTTAAAATTATTGTCATTGACATTCGTATAAAAAATTAAAAATGTAAAGTAGAGGCGTAGTGTTGTGTTCTCAATATCTCTATATTTTGTCAGTAGCGTACCTTTTTACATTTTAGTGACTTAAATTTTAATAAGGCAAATCTATACTAATTACTAATTACTAATCTATACTAATATTATAAAGCTGAAGAGTTTGTTTGTTTGTTTGTTTGAACGCGCTAATCTCCGAAACTACTGGTTCGAATTGAATAATTCTTTTTGTGTTGGATAGTCCAGTTATCGAGGAAGGCTATAGGTTATATAACATCACGCTACGACCAATAGGAGCAAAGATATAGTGGTAAATGTGTAAAAAACGGGAGAAAGAAGTCACTATTCCACGCGGACGAAGTCGCGGGCAAAAGCTAGTTATTACTAAAATACTCGTTTTAATGTAGATATTTGAATATTATCACGTAGAAAAAATACGTTTTAGCTCTTTTATATCCATAGCTGGATTGTTTTATGGAACCAAAGTCGTGAAATCATCAACCCAGGCTTCTTCTTAAACTGTACTGGTAACGTAGCTATCCTACTACTATTATAAAGGCGAAAGTTTGTATGGATGTATGGATGTTTGTTACTCTTTCACGTAAAAACTACTGAATGAATTTGAATGAAACTTTACCACAATATAGCTTATACATCAGAATAACATATAGGCTACAATTTAGGGCTCTGCAGTGCTTACTTAGTTACCGTATTTCTTACTTATTACTAGACTAGACGGGACGAACCTGAAGTCCACGCGAACGGAGTCGCGGGCAAAAGCTAGTATGTTATAAATCCGTTCAAATACACTTTCGTGCGCAAAAAGCAGTCAAAATCAAGTTAATTGAATGCAACCGCGAACTTTCACCGACAAACGGTTGTGCTTTGCAAGTTCAAATGTCGTCGAAAGTTGCGCGGGAGCATGCGCTATGTCTGCCGGCTGAAACTACCAGGGTTGCCAATACGAGCTTTTGAATTTGTTTTAGGTCTTTTTAAGGTAAAAGGTATTTTTTTCCTAGAAATCATTATTAAAGTAGGAGTTTCAAAAGACTAATCTTTATTATTATACTACTACCTACATAACCTATGATTATGTTTTGCTTCTACATAACAATATATTATATTATTCCAAAATTAAAATTCCATTGATTTACAACGCGCTTTCCTTTACCACACCCCGTATTTTAAATGTTGGGAACGTAAACGTTTTTAAACAAATAAAGTTAACTACCTATTGGCCTTATGAGCGGTTTGATAACACTTGATAACATCTGACAGCAAGGTTAGTAGCTTTCCTTGCAAACACCCGTCCGCAAATCCGCACTGAGCCCGTGTGGTGGAGTATGGCTAAAACTACCTAATTGTTGAGGTAGCCCAGCAGTGGGACGTTACTGGCTAACTTTACTTTACTAATTACTTATCCCCTTGATTTTCTACGCACAGTGACCCAATCAAGGGTCTAAGTGCGGAAAAACTATAGCCAGAATAACTAGCCCCAAGGGGCTGATCAAGATTGTAGAGTTTATCTTGGATAGGTGCTCCTAATCACAGTCTAATCATATCCTAACAGAAACCCATTCACTGATAGAGCGAGCGCATCATAAAAGTTATAAAAAAGTCATAAAAGTCGTTTATTTTTGCATATAGACCCACTGGGGGCACTTATACATGTCCCAATATAGACCCTACCACAGGATGAACACCATAAGATTGTTCACTCCTGCTTTGATTAATGTTACTGGCAGCCCTACTCGCGCCGGCGCATGCTTCACGACTCGGCTGCGTGCGCTGATCATCTGTTACTGCGATGCTTCCTTCTGACAAGTGTACGTCAAAATAATTTAATTATTGTCTCTGGTTCACTCTATGACCCTGGCAAGGAGATAGTCTAAGAACGATCTTTAGGAAGACCTTTACCAGTATTAATATTGTCTAAATTTGAAGTCATACGCGATAGAGGTATCGCGTTGTTTTCTAATTTATCATGCGATTTTAATTTGGTCATTCTGTATCTTTGCTTGCAGTACTCGCCGTTACATAAAATATTAGTACGTATCTTTCTTATGGAATTACTCATAACTAGGAGGGAAAAAGTGTGTACCTACACAACGAGTTTCATTGGTGTCAGGGGCCTATTATTGAATCACTCGCTTCAATATGGCGTGTGATTTCTTTGATTTTTGAACGAAAATCAGTTGAAATCCACCGGCAGTGGTTGCAAGCAAGATAACTCAATCTTGTAACTACACGTCTATATTTAGCTTGATTTTCTTTGACTTTTAATTTATTTGCCAACGAAAATTATTGCAGCGAGTGATTCAAAAAAGAAAGATCTAGGTTCATATTGAATGAAAATCTAGTAAGCAACGATTTAACTACTGTTACGCCTTGGATTCGGCTAAGTTTACCCAGGCACCAACCCTACCCCTCTTATTAACCCACAGGTTATCCAAGCCAGTCTATATTTTTATCCGATTTGCGTAACCTGACTTTTCATCGCATTTTCCACATAGCCACAGTCACGAACGATCTCCGATAGTCCGCTGATTGCTAATTGGTGTTCATCTTGTGGCTTGTTGATCAAATTGATAGCTGGGCTTCCTTGTTGGGTAAACAACGAGGCAGATCTCATGTTGGTGGGTAGGGTCGAAGTACAGTGCAGTACAGAATGTGTAACAAAGCCTACGCGTTAAAGAACACTTGAAAAAATTCAACAAACACACACATTTGCAATCAAATATGTCAAGATGAAGGCATGCGCCTGAAACGTAAGACACTGGTTTTGATTCCTTGACTAACACAGTTGCTTTTTCCATGTACAATTTATAATATGAATGTAAAAAGGTTATGTTCCAAACAATAAACATCTCTTCAAGTCTCTTTGCTGAACTGCGGACAGATGGACAGACGGATATCGCGAAACTGTAAGAGTTCCATGTTGGACTGCGGAACCCTAAAATTAAAAAAGTATTTCTATTTCACTTACTCGTGTAGTGCGGTCCCATGCAAATTTGCTGAGTGGATTATACAAAATCGAAATACGAATTTAATAATCCGTTCAAAAAAGAAGAATATTCCTTACTACGAAACCAGACAATTGGCGCATTTTTTTTTAAAGCAGAGTTGCCTAACTATTATAACAACATCGCAATACGCACCATAACATGATTATGCGATGATCCATTAAAACTAATTTATATTCTGCGTAACCCTTAAACAAAATGAGCTGTGAACAAACTCCATTCCTAGAAAGCTAGGATTTCCCACAATACGTCTCACGCTAACAGCGTCACAAGTTATGGATTACCGGCCATCTTGCGATCTAGACCCGCGGGCGGAGTTTATGTGACGCTTGTTTTACAGGTTGACATTTCAAGTAGCTATTAGCACAAATCTTCGCTGTGCTTCTGAGATAAGAATGGACCACCGTGATTGATGCTGAGGAAGCTTGCTATTCTTAGACAGCGTTAGTACTAGTGTTCAGAGGCAAGTACCTACCTACACACTACCTAAAGTCACCTCCGAGCTCATGCCAGAAACTGACAAGGTGTCGCCGTCGACGGACACGTCGTGGAGGACATCATCATCATCACCTAAATTAGGTACGAATATTCGCGGAAAAGAACTCATAAAATTTCGCATCGGTAACAATGACTATGTTGTCTAGATATTTATTTAAAACTAAAAGTTATTTAATTTTAAAAATATTCAAAGTCAGAGCTCTCCCCATCTTCGACTCCGTCTTAGCCGCACTTGCACAAACTCATTGTACGCACTCACTGTAACGCTATCCGGGTGCATGCCTATACCACTCGGCCACCGATACACTGACAAGCCTGTTAAATTTTGTAAGCGTAGGCTACTTTTTAACCGACTTCAAAAAAAGAGGAGGTTATCAATTCGACTGTATGTTTTTTTTTTTTTTTTTTTTTTTTTTTTTGTTTATATGTTACCTCATATCGCAGTCGTTTATGGACCGATTCGAAATTTTTTTTCGCCTACCTAGAGGTTATACCTTCTAGTTGGTCCCATTGTCCCCAAGTCGAGGTCTGATGATGGGATCTGGGTGCAATCGAGGGAAACCCTCAAATTTTGAAGGCACGTATAGTGTTTTTGTACTAAAATCTTAATGTTGACATGTTATTACGTCAACACTGTGTAGAGCTGAGCTGATGGTGGAACTCCTTAACGCTGAGGAGTTCAGTGATTATAAGGACAGAACTTATGAAAGGTAATTAGTAGCTTCTAAAAGAACAGAGTCAAAAGATACAACCCCTTCCCCCTCCCCCTTCTATAATCACTAAAAAATAACAAATAAAATTAATTTTTAGGAAAGGAGTCCATATTAGGTGAACAATTTATTTTTGGAGCATTCTAAAAAACAAAGTCTAAAGGCGCAACTCCCTCCTCCCTCTCCCTCCCCCCCCCCACATTTATAAAAAAATACTGCCAGAAATCAATTCTCTCTTACCGCTGAAACGATAGATAACATAGTTTTAGTTCCGAGAAAGGACAAAGAACAGTTTTTATCCCCAAAATCATTTGTATAGGTAATCAAATGATACGATACGATATACAACAAAAAAATATATTTAAAAAATATTAGCTTTTGGAAAGATTACGCAACCGTACCATTTCTGATAAAGCTTTCTCATCGTGCGGTCGATTTAAAAGCTTATTGGCATCTAAATCAGAAATAGAAATGCCTTCTAATGTTTTGACTCGGCTGAGGGCGACGTAAATCTGTCCTTTTGCGAAGTTTTTCTTACCTAAATCGATAACTGCCCTATCAAGGGTTGTACCTTGGAGTTTGTGGACAGTTACGGCCCAGCTCAGAATCAGAGGTAACATTCTACGTTCTACATCTCCATAACCTCTTTGAGCTTGGAATGTAGTGCAAACGGGTGAAATTGCCACACAGCCGTTGCCATCTTTTATTCTGAGGCCAATTGTCGGGTCATCAAATTGTACGAGAACACATTCAGGCAGCTCTCCTTCCTCCAATTGACCTCTTCGTAAAGCCGGCCATTTAATTTGCTTTACAATACCCATGGCACCATTCACAAGCCCGTCGGAGACGGAGATGTTGCGCCTCAACATGACCCGCGATTCAATACTCAACTTAATGGTCTTTAAGAAACCACCGCATTTATTGATGTCATTAGGAATGCCATTGTCTGGGGGTTTCTTACCATAAGTTGCGACCTCGCGAGATTCATCTATGGCATCAATTGTAACAATAGGGTACGTTTTTGCATTTTCAGTAGCCATTTTTTCATTGTATGCGTCGACTTGCCTTACTGTAGGGAATATGCGGACCGCAACGCCATCAGCAAATTCCCCTGTCAAGGGTACATGTCGCCGCTCACAAAGTAACTCCAGCTGAGCTGTTGTTAATTCGCCAATCCGCAAGCTGTTTAAGAGGTCGATAAACTCAATATCATTTCTCTGGCGCATGTTTACTGTAAGTTCACAAAATGAGAACTGCTGCCATAAATTAACTTCTCCAGAAAACCACGGTGGCTGCATAAAACACCAATGCCCTTTTACCGGTGGAAGTTGAAGTATATCACCAAACAGCAAAATATGCACCCCACCAAATAATTTATCATTATTTTTGTATTCCTGAAGTCGCAGATGTATAATTCGCAAATTTTCGTACGAAACCATAGAGATTTCATCTATGATCAACCAGTTGATATGGCGCCATCTACGTCTTTCATTTTCTAGCTTCTGTCCAGTAATTTTTTTGTAGGTCATAGTGTTTCCTTTTTCGATCGGGAGTAAGAATATTGAGTGCAATGTTTTGCCAAATATTTGACGTGCAGCTACTCCTGTTAAAGATCCTACCTCAACAAATTTAGCTTTGAGCAATATGTCAACTGTAGGTGCATAACACCGTTTTATATGTTCCACGACTAATTTCAAGACGAAGGACTTTCCACTTCCTGCGCCGCCAGTGATGAATAATAGAAGTTGGTTGTCCTGTCCTTGCAAATCACTTTCCACAGCCGCAGAAACTTGTTGGAAAAGGTCTCTCTGTTGGACATTTAGACTTCGAATGTGACCTAAGAAGACTTCATCTGGCATCGCAGACCTTTCGCTAACATCTTCACAATAATTGTCGTCGTTATTCACGATTTGTTCACCGCCACAAATCAAAGGAATATCAACATCATGAGTATCACGGGCAGCGTTGAGCGCGACCGCCTGAGCAAGAGCCTGTTGTATCATTTGTTCTGCGTGAGCAAACTCTACTGCACTTACGTTACCTTGTAATGGTCGAAGTTCACTTTGCCGCCTAAAGAAACACTCTTCAGCCGTTTCCTCTTCAAGTAGAAGTTCACTTTCATCACGAAATGGGACATGACATACTAATAAGCTGTAGTAATAAGCCTCTTTGTCGCTGTTCAATGTAAAGTATCGTGTGCGCAATACTGCAGGCTTATTCCGTATACGCATCCGCGTGTTATCTCTCAGTCTTATAAATCTTGCTGGCGTAACATCTTCATTTCTTAATTCTTCATCACCATCGTCTTCGTTCCACGATGAGATGGACATGGTTTCGAAACGCACCGCAAATTCAGCCAGACTTACGTCTTCTAATTCATCCGGGCGTAATACATAGCGATCAAATATATTATTGTAAATGGATGTATCGGCACCATCGAATCGCAAAAGTCTGAAACGATCAGTTGGCTTGCAACTGTTTACGAAAACCGTTTTTCTTGAAGACATTTTGAGAGGCAAATGGCACAATCTATATGCGCATTCCGGTGCACTCAAAAGGCGTTGAGAAAGGATGGCCATTGAGACGGAAAATAACTGGTTCCACACAGGACCACCTTGCCTCTTAGCTTTTGAAACGGCTTCACGTACAACTTCGCCTGTATCATGGGGCTCGCATTTGCTTGCGTATTTGGCTACATAATACGCAACTGCTGTTACGTTACCACAAGGCTGCACATCAATGTTTCCTTTCCATAGACTCAGTAGAACAGGATTGTAATTGTTTACCATACTTTCGTCTGCAGTTCGTTTTAAACAACAAAATCGTCCATTGTTTAATAGAACTTCATCAGGACCTAAGCAAACGGTAGCCCCACATGCGGGTCTCGGGAAACCAAAACGACAGCAACCATCGTTGCGGTTTTTGTAGCACGTAGTTGAGTGTTTGTGTATTTGCACTTCTTCTATTAATTTCTGCAATTCAGGATCACTGGGCATCAAGGAGCATGAAACAACCTTTTCGATAACTTCTTTACCTCCATGAGTCAAGAAGTCTGGAATGTTATCACACCACACCAACATATGAAGGTGTGGACTTCCGCGATTTTGAAACTCTATTCTATACCAATAATCAACAACTGGACCACCTAAGCAGTCGGGATCGCGTTTAAGGAACCGCATGAGAGCATTCACGCGAACCGTAAATTGTCGAGAAACAACCACGGGATGTTTTTGTACCAGCTGTAAACGCTCAGGAAAAGACAGACTCTCTGCTTCATTCACATCACGACCATCTGCCATAAGCAAAGCTTTGATCATATCAGACCAGTTAAGGTCGTTGCAAGAGAATGTCATAAACCACGTAGGAGGCCCCAAAGATCGGACCATTGCAGTAAGCTCAGAGCAACATGTCTGCCAATAAGACGCCGATCCTCTGATATTCCTCATAGTAAGATGCATGTTATCTATGAGCCCTTGAGGTGTTCGCTCACCCTGGCCCTGACGCATCCGGCACGATACGGAAACACTGGATTTAGCTCGATAATATTCAACTATAGAAAGAGCAAAAAACAAATAGTCGTTTCGATTGAAACGGGTGTCAAGACTCATTATTCGGCTTTGAAAATAGTCTAAGGGAGTAATTGGAATATCTCTTTCTTCTCCAAACCCATTTTTTCCATCAGGAAAAAGACTGTACCAAGCAAGCTCCTCCGTTCGTCGCTCCCGATCCACATTTAATGGTGGCGCTGTTTTTCTTGTTATCTCAGCTAATCTAATCTCGTCATTGTTCGGTGTTGAATTGGGATTCAAAGAAACTACACTTTCTAAGTTAGGGACCACTTCATCTATTCCACGGAGCATACTAGTTGTTTCAATTATAGTGGTAATTTGTTGAAGCGGTCTTTCTTGTTCAGAAGCTGAGGTCGGTTGTGATATTTGTTGAGGTGTGTTGCTATTTCCTAGTTTAGGGATTGTGTATGTAGGACTCTCTGACTGACTAAATTTTGCCTGCTCTTGATTATTAACCCGGTCATTCTCCAAAGATTCTCTGCTAACTTCTGCCTGATTTTCCGGTGATATAATTATAGGAATGCTTTTGTCTAGTATAGGAATCGTATACGTAGGACTCTCTAGCTGTTCATTCACCAAAGTTTCCCTGCAAACTTCCGTCCGGTTCTCCGGTGTTATAATCAAATGAGTAAGTGAGTACACATTGAGGAAGTTATCTTGTGCCGGCACTTTGTTAGCTCGTGTAAACAAATTTCGTCGCAGTGTGTCATGCAATTCATCTAAATTTTGAAATTTCATGCTACAGGCTGCACCACGCTTTGGAGCTATAGCTCCTTTAGGCCCTCGTGCATGTGAATCAAACAACCAATATTTATAAGCATCACTTTCAGTTTTACAATATACAGCCACAGTCATGGAATTCGCAGTAAGCAGCCCACAAGAGTATTCTCTGAAAAATGATACCAAAGCATTTTTTAGGTTAGGAAAGCCGTCAGTACTTCGATCTGTATCTAAATGACCATTGATATTATTGGTTTCAGCAACCGAGATATAAATTTTCTTCCTGTTGTATAATATTTGCTGTGCAAGATCGCTGGCCGCAAGATATTCAGGGTTAACTTCTCCAATTGTGGGCTCTTCTCTAGAAGCAATGGACTCACGGTAAAGCTTGTCACCAAGTATCACTATATAATCAATGTCACTTTTTGACCATTGACTTGGCTCGTCTGTACAGAATGCTGCACAAGCTACAGCTGCTACAGCAGTGCATTGTTTGCCACGAGATTGTAAATCAAATCTCAAATCAGCTTGATGAAATGATCCATGTAGTATGGAAACGTTTTCATTTATATCAACGTAATTGTTTATAGTAGTAGATTGTACCTCAATTGGCACACCGCTATTTGCAGGCTCTTCAGAAATTTGAACAATTTCAGAAATATCGATAATATTATCAAAATGGGGTCTTATGTCTCTATAGAGTATATTGTTCGACATTAGCCAGTTGAGAGCTCGATATAATCTATTCATATCCACAATAAACTCTTGGGAGCGTTGCAAGTTCTCTAGACTTTCTACCACTAGAACTAGTCCTACTTGGTTTGGCGCAAGTGGCAGCTGTTCAGCGACTTCAACAACGTCTTTTGCAAACAAAGTAACTTGTCCCTTACACCAATCTTGACAAAAACGGTTTTGTAATTTTATAATTTTAAGAAATGGTACAACACGGCATAAAAACCGTTCTTCAAGTTTCGTCAAATTAGCTAGCTCTTCAGGTACAGTTGTGACTGTCATTTTGTTCCAGAAAGCTACAGCTGGAATTTTCCGTTTTCTAATATTATTTTGACAGCGAGAACATGTAATGATATTACCCAGAGACACTAATTCTTCGGGTAATAATGCGCTGTACATTGTAGTATGTAAATTACAACGTTGTGGTGGATATAATGCTTTATTACAAATTGCACATGGAACGTCTGCAAAAATGTTAATAGCCTGCTCAAAATCATTTATGGAAGATATGTCCCTACGGTAACGACTAGATTGTCGCATGGCATCTAATCGAGTCGATCGAGTTTCAGTCGATTCATTTGCTAAACGCTCATGTTGTAAGCCTAAACGATGCGAACGTTGCTCTTCGGTCTCGTTTGATAAACGTTCATGAATCAAGCCAAGTCGATGAGATCGTTGCTCCTCGGTCTCACTTGACAAGCGTTCATGAATTAAGCTAAGACGACGAGAACGTTGTTCCTCGCTCTCGTTTGACAAACGCTCGTTTATTAAGCTAATACGATGGGATCGTTGCTCCTCAGTCTCGCTTGACAAACGTTCGTGTATCAAATTAAGACGACGAGATCGTTGCTCCTCGGTCTCGTTTGATAAACGTTCGTGAATCAAACCAAGACGACGAGAACGTTGCTTTTCGGTCTCGTTTGATAAACGTTCGTGAATCAAACCAAGACGACGAGAACGTTGCTCTTCGGTCTCGTTTGATAAACGTTCGTGAATCAAACCAAGACGACGAGAACGTTGCTCTTCGGTCTCGTTTGATAAACGTTCGTGAATCAAACCAAGACGACGAGAACGTTGCTCTTCGGTCTCGTTTGATAAACGTTCGTGAATCAAAGTTAGTCGTTGAGAACGACTTTCTGTACTTTCATTAATCCTTGATTTTTTCATGTATGCCTTGATCTGAGAAAGTCTACAGGCCCGCTGCTCATCACTTTCATTCAAAATGCTATTCGCAAGTCTTTCCCTGTTCTTCTTTAAACGATCTTCCTTCTCGTTACTACTTTCTCCCAAACGACGCCGTCGCATTTTAGCAGCGCGTTTAGTAGGTCTAGCCATGTTGCACTCAACACTAACTTTGAACTAAAAATAGAAAAATAAAATTATTTTAAATAAAAAAAAAACCGACTTCAAAACTGTTTACAATACAGATTTAAACTAAAAATTACAATTTCAAAATAAACTACTTCAAAACTACCTACACTACTAATTTAAACTAAAAAGTACAAAATAATGTTTAAATTACCTCCTATTCTACGAAATTATTGATATAAGGAACCTATTTTCAATTTATTATCTGTTATTTTTTGGAGTCGGTGCCAGCCAAAGCCAAGCAACCTTAATATTAACAACCCGATTAATCAAATATCGAACGAAAGTTGATAAATGCAAAGAAGCGCATCAAAATTTTTATGCATTTAGACACAACCATCAACGACGTCTGCCCTCACGCGTCTGCCCGCGTTCGGGTCGTTCACTCAAACACGCGCGCCCCGCCCCGCGCCGCGCGTTGTTGCGCCGCTCCGTCTTCCACCTACGCGCGCACCGCGCCCGCCGCGCCGCTCCAAATCGTCTGATAATTCTGTTTTTTTTTGCAAACAATGACAGGAAGAAACCATCTCTTGGCTGGCACCGACTCCAAAAAATAACAGATAATAAATTGAAAATAGGTTCCTTATATCAATAATTTCGTAGAATAGGAGGTAATTTAAACATTATTTTGTACTTTTTAGTTTAAATTAGTAGTGTAGGTAGTTTTGAAGTAGTTTATTTTGAAATTGTAATTTTTAGTTTAAATCTGTATTGTAAACAGTTTTGAAGTCGGTTTTTTTTTTATTTAAAATAATTACTAGTGCTAACTATACAGGATGTCTCAGGAAACCTGTACCAGCGAAGGTCTGGGGTTAGAGGATACTAATATCCAACGTTTGAGCACAATGTATGTTCCGCGATATATAATAGTTTTCGATAAATGTTTTTTTTTGTTTATTTAAAAAAACTACCTAGCTAAATGACTTGTTAATAATTTTAAAAACTTCTAAGGGGGTTCTTAGCTCTCAAAATACTACAGTTAATCTAGTACTTTATGGGAAGTTTTATCCCAAAAATGGGGCTCGAAAGTGTAAAGTCAAAAAAACAAAAAAAAAACATATCTCGTAAACTATTAAATATCGCGGAAGATACATTGGGCTCAAACGTTGGGTATTAGTACCCTCCAACCCCAGACCTTCACTGGTACAGGTTTCCTGGGACACCCTGTTTTATTAAGTTTGTATAGTGACAAAACACTAAAACAAAAATAAATTATAAAAACACAGACAAGTTTTTATTCACTGAATCCGAGGTTTCAGTATGCCAATTCATACCCATATGGCACCAACATTTTAATCAACCGCGAAGGCCTTGGTTTCCAAGCCTTTCTTTATTGTTAGCCTTTTTAAGTTAATCATGTGTCTGAATAGCATGTTTATTGCAAACAAAATCAGTTATTTCGAAACGAAGGGACGCTGCGTTTTGCAACGGTTATCAATTGTATTACGATGTTTTTATGACCGTTGTGTTAAAATTATTTGATATTAAACACGACAAATGTTTCGAGGTCTATAACGAATGGTATTGCAGTCAAAGGTTGTAAGGTAATCATAATAATATAAACTTATAGCAGTCAAAACTGTGATGGAGATCTTACAAAATAAAGAAGTTTGCTATGTGGTTGATTACTTTGAACTTAGGTTATTATGATAGAGCCTTATCTTCTCATTTAGTTTAAAGCAAAAATATAGCGTCTTCAGAAGAGTCATTTTTATTTTTTGATTTTAGGGTGTATTCCGTGTATTTCCAAAGATAATAAATGAGGAAACTATTAGCACACCCCGGACACTCGGAAGAAACTTTTCATTTTGGCCATACATTGACAGACGGCGTGTTGCACAGACGCTGCGTTTGTGTGCGTGCTATAAGGGTTGACAAAGTCTGTTACACCGGTCATAGCTCTTTTCATTTAATTAAACATATACCTAAACAACGTAATTTACTTTAATTTAGTATACATCGCAACAAGCAATCATTTTCGTATTGTCATATTCACGTGGTATCGTGGAGAAATAAAAAGATAGTATCTACCATAGAAACACCTAATTTCACTGATCACATAAATATTACAATTATAATTTCTTAACTACACATAATTCTAAGGAATGTAACCTTTACCTAACGTTTTTAAAGTTGTTCATTGTAACTGAATAGTTAAAATAGGTTAGTTAAGGTAGCATATTTTGTATGAAGTTACTTACTGTCTCTCATCTTTTGGGAAACGAAAAAAGCTTGTATCGGAGTAATTTCTCGAGGATGAAAGACACCCGTACACTGCACAGTACGTAGGCATCTCTCGTACACAAAACTTTGTTCTTCCGTTAACGTCGCAAACATGCGCGTGCCATGCCCGCTAGGCGACCCCCTAATGAGATCCCTAATTCCGGCGCGATAGTGAGGTAAGTCAGACTAGGGAGGGGAGGTGAGTGGCCGTTCTGTATGTAGTACTATTATATATTCTGTGCTATTAGTTCAAATTGACTGTATGTGTATACAATGCCTACTTGTTTCCTAAAAATTCAGGCTTCTACTTTAATCCAAAGTGAAAATATGGCAGGATCGAAAATGGCCTACATTTCTTCAAGAGAAGGATGATATGGAAATACTTATACCTGTGGTAAGGCTGTGCCGCTTGTGGTGTATCCCACTGTGAGTTTTTCAAGTGCAATTCTTAAAACATTTAGTACATTTTTTAAAATTAAAGTCTTTACAAACAATCTACTTTACATCCGCATTACAAAGTATCCTATCACCTAGTCCAGCTAATCTCTTAGAACCACGTCCGTTCGTTCGTTCCGCTATAATCCGCAATTTTGCAAGTGCATTGATTCACAAAGAATATTATCAGATGTACACTGAGCTGTTGCGAAACTTGGTGCATTGTATTTTTAACTGCACAATATGAACCGGCGAGCCACAGTACGATTTGGGTAGGTAGATTGCAGTTTGTACTGACAAGACTGTGTTATGGTTGTATGCTAGTCACCACGCCCTGTCATACCAGAATCTTTTTAAATCCATACGGATCCATAGTCTTTTTAAATCCACACGGATCCATAGGACACCGGTGGTCCCGTAAACAAAAGAACGAGTTTTCAAATTGTCTGCAAAAGTGACACTGCTTAAGTACTTAGGTACAGTATTTGTATTTCAAAACAAAATCATACAATTTCGCCTACTGCATATTTTTATTATTTAGTCATTGCTTGTTCCAAGGGATTGGCGGATAAGCAGTAAACCCTCGAAGGGGGGCACTTACTAAATCATCATCATCATCATCATTATCAGCCAAAGAACATCCACTGCTGTACATGGCTTCTCCAAAGTTATCCACAGCAACCGATCACAAGTTAACTAAATACTAATTATTTTCCAACTTCCCTTACTGCTTTATTCGTATTACACTGTGTTATTTTTAAAATACGACAGAACAGCCAAAAAACCTAAAGCTTTAGGTAATTAATTTTCTACCATCTGTCTGGTAATGGAGCCCTTTGCCTTCAGCCTTTAGCCCTTATACCTATTCAAATATTTACACACTCCACATTGAAAAAATAATAATAGGTATCAATCAATCAAAAAAACTATTTTTCTTTTCATATTTTGAAAAACATTTATTGGTACTTTATAACTGTGGCTTTACGGAACCATCTATCTGCAATGCAATAAAGAATACATTACCGAGAGAAAATAACTATTCCGCTACTTACATTGAACTGTATTATCACTTTTGATAGCTGCTTATTACCATAATACACCCGTCAATAGAAATGTTAATGAGATGTTATTTCACGACCGGTGAAGCCCAGAAGGAGGGTTATGTTTGTACAATAAACATATCGCTATAAACATGTTGTTTTAAAATTTGTAATTTAATTTTATTAACTGGGTTAAAAGTAAAGTATTTTACTTTCTTTTTTTCCAGCAGGCGAAGTCTGAGGCAAAATGTTTGACATTTCGCGTAGACAATTTCAAATATCGATGTTTCTGTGATGGAACACGATTAAATTAGAGTAATGGTTTTACAATATTTTTAACACTCACAGTGTCATATTTTATTCTTAAAAGATGAAATATGAAACTAAAAATTGCGCACGGGCGGGACTCGAACCAGCATCTTTCTGGCTAACCGGGCCAACTGCTCTTTCTATTGAGCTACCGTGCTATCGGTCCGACAGATGGCGCTAACGTCACGCAATGACGTATCAATAAGACCAAGAATTTGGCGCGATCGGACCGACAGCACGGTAGCTCAATTGGAAGAGCAGTTGGCCCGGTTAGCCAGAAAGATGCTGGTTCGAGTCCCGCCCGTGCGGAATTTTTGGTTTCATATTTCATCTTTTAAGAATAAATTAGAGTACTTTTTGCTATATTTATATTGCTTACTTTCATTCAACTGGACTACTTATTTCTAAAATGGTGATTTGATATGATTTTAAAATATTTAAAATACCCTACTAACAGAAAACATGGTAGATTAGCCTACTGTTGGTAACCCTAGGCTCCAAAAACCTAGATGTTTCTTACGAACCATCACGGATTTGCTACTGATAATCATAACAAGCTCTAAAGAAACTATGTAACGCCACAATCGTAATAGAAATGTAAAAACACACAACGATTTGCAAATTATCAGTCTATTTCGCATCGCATCTCAAATTCTCAACAGATTTGTATGCAAATTGAAACAGTAAAACAGAAGATCAAATGAAAAAGCGGTAAGCGGTGTCATTATACAAGCGATAGTGAACTCACCAATACATAGTAGAGCCGTGCGTGAAACGAGTTGCTTAGAACGCTTGCACACCAACTTGAGCTAAGCGAGCGCGCAAAATAAATAGAAAAGCGATAAAAAGTATTATTTTGGTGTACACAGTGTAATTCTAATTAGCGGCGCGAAAAAAAGGCTGTATTACGCCGCTTGGCTCCTAAAGCTCCTATCATTAGTATTACGACTTTGATATTTATTGTAGAAATATGCTATAAATGAATAGCTGAAAAAGCGGAGCTTATTGTTGAATTAGCACCCATACGTATCCTTTTTCATAGACAAATAAAATAATTTCATTTCATTACATTTCAAAAATAAAACTGAAGAAGCATCAAAAGTTGACAATGAATAACGAAATACAGTATTGTGTTGGGTAATTAATTATAATTGCATTAGCTGCGGCCGCATGCGTATTGAGAGATGTTGCATCCTGCATTTGCCTGAACTAATACTCAACGGGGTGACGGTTTGTGTAGTTAGTTGCCTGCGCCGGCGTCGCTTAGCGGAAATTTAAAGACCCACATGTGCAAAAAGCCGTGATAGTAGTCACTTTTATTTGTTTAGCTTTGATATTAAATTTTGAAATTATTTGTTATTGAATAGGTGCTTAATATACGTTTTTTTCTTTCTTTGTTAGTGGAAAACCATCCTAACCGTACAAACTTGTAGGCGTCCCAAGTGAACAATGAATAATAGAGTGTCGGCAATCGGAGCGATTTGTTCGGCAAATTGTGCTGTTGGCGATTGGCAACACCTGCCGCTGGTCTGCACCTCTGGCTCAGGGGTGACCAACATTTTATATTAGAACTATTTTTAAGTCAGACATAAACATAACGTATCAGTTCCATATCACTTTCAGATTAGTATTATCTGTTGTCGCGGGTGAAGAAATGGGAGAAAATGTGTTATCTATCATCTCGCGAAGTTTTACAGACATTATCTTTAAGGAAAACAAAGGCAAAGGTAGATAGTTATCCGGAGATAGGATTTCTTACTGCCATAAGTTTTTAAGTTTTATAGGGATAGAAATCTAAAGGTAGAATACCATTTCTAGTATCATACTCTACAGGTAGAATGAATTCGGTTATAATTAATTTAGAAAAACTTTCGTTTCCCTATTTCATAGGACATCAGGATAATCATTGAAGAATTTAGTTCCTTGTTATTATACCATCCAATCCTAGAAAAAATCCTAGCTAACTAGACAGACAACTGCCGGAAGACCCAAGAAATGCGATCTGGAGTGAAGAATTGCACACCGCTACGGATTGGTGCAGAGGATGTGGAACGAGTCCACAACTTTACTTACCTCGGGAGCGTCGTGTCAGAAACTGGAGGTACCGAAGAGGACATCACTTCGCGCATTGCCAAGGCTAGAGCTACCTTCGCACAACTACGGCCCGTGTGGCGGTCTCGGAGATTGACTCGAAGAGTGAAAACCAAGATATTCGCGTCAAACGTCAAATCCGTACTGCTTTATGGGTGCGAAACGTGGAAGGTCACCAAAATCATCTCTCAGCAGCTCCAGGTCTTTGTCAACCGTTGTCTTCGCCGAATTCTCGGTATATACTGGCCCGAAAAAATTTCCAACGTCGAACTGTTGGAGCGCTGCCACGAAATCCTGATCGACCAGCAGATCAAGCGCCGCAAGTGGAATTGGATTGGCCACACTCTTCGAAGGGACCCGGATCACATCCCCAAGCAGGCTCTGGACTGGAACCCCCAAGGGAGGCGCAAACGTGGTCGCCCCAAACAAACTTGGCGGCGCACTGTTGCAGACGAGGCGAAGAGAATAGGCAAGACGTGGTGTGAAATCAAGCGCGAAGCTCAAGACCGAACGCGATGGAGGACTGTTGTGGACGCCCTCTGCCCCATCTAGGGGACATAGGACCATAAGTCAACTAGACATAAATTGATAGATTGACGAACGCGCAGAATACGATAATGCTTATACTTTGATCTTAAACTTTTTCTCACAGTCCTTTTGCACATCTTTTATGATCATTGTAATTTCATAACGCCATTCATAACAAAGGAAACATCATACAGATCATAATAAGCTGAACATAATGATATTGACCATCTGTTTAACCTTTATATTCGACAGTGTAAAAATCATGCGCATCGCACCGACTAAGTATAGATCTATAGATCCAACATAGGTCTTTTAAAGTTCTATATCAAACGGAACTCTCTTGAAAAGAACTGCTTATTAACCATAGGTGCTCAAACATTTTTAAATCGACACCCCACGGCCAGTAATCATATTGCGACGAAAAATAAACCTACATTGTTTTCCAAATTCACGACATCTTAACAATGTAATCCTATCTTATATCTGATATCTTAGCAAAAATATTTTAATATTGACATTTTATTTCGCCGTAATCGGTTGAAAATATAACGCTCAGTTACATCTGAATTTGTGTTGGTATAATTTAGCAAACATTTGTATCTTGTTTCGTCTAGTAGACTCTATTCCAATTATGTAGGTCGGTAAGTTCAATTGTGGTCTTTTTCTATCAACAATTTCCGTTAAAAATCTAAAACGAGTTTGCTTTCCTACAAAATTTTATGCGTAAAAGTCCTGAAAAAAGGCTCTTTTATTGCCTATACTAGTAAGCAACTTTGAGAACCACTGGCCAAACCAATGTGCATGCCACGAGTACAACCCATTTCGGAAGTCTTAACGGATATTGCTATTTCGCCATCTCTTCGCGTTTTAATTCTGTCTGCATTGTTTGACAGTGACCTTCTTTCGTTTCTCAACCGTGAATCCCTTTATGAATGGACCCTACGTTTTGATGAACTGTTAATTAATCGTTTAATTGTGGGATATGTTGTCCGAATAACGGGTTGGTCTTGACCCGATCGTAAATGAAAACTGTTATTAGCACAATTAGAGGTTGTTTTACGATGTCAATCTATCACACAAAACAACCATTTTAATTTCAAATGTGTCTTTATAGATTAAAAAAAAAATTGCCTGTAAGGATCCCACTGCTGGGCAAAGGCCTTACCTCAAATATGAGGTAGTACTATGAGCCATACTTCACCACGCGGGCACAGTGCGGATTAGCGGAGGGGTGTTTGCAAGGCAAGCGACCAACCTTGCTGTCGGATTTTATCAAGCCGCCCATAGGGCCCCTGACTAGGCTTAACGACTAATATCAACCGATATTAGCCGGGACCAACTGTTTAACGCTTGTGTTTATAGATAAAAACTATTAATTAGTACTTTATTTACTTGGAATCTCGTTTAAATAAGACACAATTTGTTCAAAATCAAGTGAAATAAAACGTCAAAAATATCACTCGCTGATTAAAATAATATTCGGAGCTAAATAACTTAAACAGTTTAGTAACTGTTATTGTCACTCGTAAATCTACCAATGTAGCATATTATATATTTTAGTTTATGTAGTTATTTTCTATCGTCAATAAGTCACAAGAATCAATTATTGACTCCTGTCTGACTCTAGACAAAAATGGTAGGTAGATAGATCTAATACTGAGTAGACCATGGCCATCCAAACTAAGACCCAGTTTTTTCATCGATAGTATGGTAAATTTACGTTACCAGCTGTTAAATATTTACTAGAATAACTACCTTAACTAAATGTCAGAATGGCTATTTTAATGACCATTGGTAAAGTTTTTTTTTCTTCAAAACACACACAATTGTAAATATTCAACCGCTGGTAACGTAATTTTACTCTACGGATAAAAAAACTGTCCATAAGGTTGTTCACGCTATCTTTGAACTCTAAGATTAACCATTCTCGCAATGCCTAGGAAATATCTATAACTGTTGTTTACGTAAAAGCCTATAAGTAAAAACTCTATGATTTATAAAAGGAAGCGGCTGCAAACGGGTGTCCCTGTCGCAGCCTGCTTAGCCAGTTGAAAGTTTGAACCCAGGTCAGAGAGGCTTTTACCTTTGTAAGCCCCGTAGGGCTGTTACGTCGATGGAAGTGTCAAATGTTACACTACGAGATAAAATTAGCAACATGTGGTAACAACGTATTCGTTCGAAATCCATTTTGTTATAATCTTTTGCTAATAGTTGCTTATAGCCGTACTGAGATAAGTTAATCATACGTATTATTAGGTCAAATCAATATTAAGTAATAATAAATAGTTTGGACAGTTTATTGAAATTAAAAAGGTTAAAGGATATATACTTATACTAAGTTGATTTTTTAGAAGTTAATAAATGGTTATAAATAAACGTAAACAAAATTATTATAATGTATACCTAGGCATATTTTTGATTAGAGTCTAAAAACTCTTAAGTCTTATCTGTAAGTGTATTTGAATTTGAAAAAGTGTATTTAAAATAAATAAAATTTCAAAACGACATGCCTAATTTCTAGGTAGAGTCAGTCTTATATTGAGGGCTGTGTCTCTAATTCCGCATACAAGTTCTCAAATCCAAGACAATGCTTCGAGATATTCTCCCTAATGGGCGTAGACCGCAATGTGTAGGTTGGAACGAATAGGTTAATGGGTACTGCAGGGGTTAATGACTGCACTTACGTCTTACTTAGCCATATTAACAGCAAACATGATTTATTAAGTAAGTACATAGTTATACATAATAACAGATTAAAAAAGTCAAATCGCTGCCTTTCGCTTCGGGGAGAAAAATGCTTATAATAGTAACACAAAACTATAAGTTAAGTTACTTTAGATATCTTAACTGAGGAAAACTGTAAAAAAGATAGATCTTTTATCTTAATAATAGTCCCCCTAGCCGATTTCGACTACGGTGGCCGGCCAGTCACAACGAAGTAGTGTCCGACCGAAGCTTCGGCTTCGGCTTCGGCCACCTTCGGCCAAAAAAAATATTCGGTCAGGATTTGGGCCGAAGCCGAAGGTTTCGCCGAAGGTCCGAGCAACCGCCAAAAACTATTAACTTTCAAAATTAATAGCTTTTGAAATTAAATTTGATATGTGTAAGACTAAATTATTGTAATTTCCCGTATAAATTAATAACATTTGGCGTTCGCGTTTAACATACACGCTTGATATTGTGACGAAAAAACATGCGTTTGGATGTACACATATACCTAGTCTTGCCATAAATATTGTAACAAACATTTGTTACTTTTGCAGTGTGCTAGTTTAATACATAAATAAAACAATTTAAAATATAAATAAGTAAGTAGTATTTGGCTGAAATGCAGTCCTATAAACGTTGAGGTCAGTTATCAATAGAAGCACGCACTTTTTCCATGCGAAAAAAATCTTTTTCGTTGCAAAAATAAAAGACAGTCAATATAAACCTTCATTATTGAAGTTTAGAAATAATTTTAATATTAATGTAGCTTGTAGACAATATTAAACATAATTAATAACTGAGAGGTGAGAGATTATAAACCTTCGGCTTCGGCTTCGGCTTCGGCCAAAAAAAGACCTTCGGTCGGACACTACAACGAAGTAACTGACTGCGCTGGACATATTATAGTGCACGAGTGTGTGCGCAAACACAGGTGCACTCTCTATTCCTTTCACTCTCATAGCCTGATGGGACAGCAATCTGACACGACCGGAGAGAGATCATGCGCAGGACCAATAGCTTTACGTGCTTTCCGAGGCACGGAGGTGAAACACTGCAAAATTCCAAACTCCGGGCTACCCTAAGAATTTCTGAACAGAAAAACCCAGTTACATTTTTTTGGCCCGACTCGGGGATCGAACCTGGGACCTCTGGCGCAGCCGTCGCTTTTAAAATGCAACCCTCTAACCGAGGCAGAATACAGGGTGTAACAAAAAGGTGCAAAGGAATTTTAAAGGAAACACGCTGAGTTGGCACTTCCCGCCACAAATGGTTTGGATTGAAGTAAAACCACATCTTAAAACATAGTAAATTTTATTTACTTTAAATAGTATTTATGTTCAAAAGTTCCGGTAATCACAGAAGAAAGTTATTCTGCCCTCGGTCACGCAACAAAAATGGTCAGAACTAATTCATATCAACAGTTAAACCACGTTAAACTTTCTCGGCCTACCTACATAGCCCTTTCCCACATTTGACTGTCAATTATAAAGCAGATTTATTCGTATCAGCATGAAATTCAATAAGTTTTCGCTAAACTGACATGAATTAGGTCTAAAGCTTACACATCATGAGTCACGATCTAGTCTAGACTTTCTCCATTAGTTTAGTTTTGATTTGTTTGTTTGTTAGATTCAATGTTATGTATCTCTTTCCAAATCAGAATTGTAGAGGTGTGATAAAGTTATAAGTAGTCTATAGATATGTTTGGTTTTTACATTTAAGTACTTAGGTAAGAATAACATCAAACATCTCACCCTATATTTTATATCGATATTTTTATAATACCTTAATAGATTGTAGAAAAAAACAACATTTTCACTCTTTGCATCAAAGGATCCACCAAAAGTATACTCACTCATCTCACGAGGTTAATATTTCACTATTATGTCGTATTACAGCACGACGATTTAATGATTTCTGAATCGATTTCTCGGTTGGGCGACTCCTGCGCATCCCGACTAGATTGGTGAAAGTGAATGATGGCCCAAATATAAACTTGGGGCGTATTGCGATGCGCTAACTACTTATTCCGTTTAATTTCTCAATTCCCACTAATTGTAGGTATACGAATATTATCAAATTTTATAATATTACTATAATTCTACAATGATATTAATATATTCAAGTACAATGACATTATAAATAAAATGCAAAATTGCAAAACGAATTGCTTATTTGGGTCAATTTCAACAAAGTCGATTTTTTTATCACTTCGGTGAACTTTTTTATTTTTAACATTTTTCGAATTCAAACTATGATTTATGATACTTCTTGATGTTGTTTAGATCAATACGTAACGCCATCAAAATATCTTGATAAACTAAAAAGATACATTACTTCAAAGTTTTGATGCCACCGAAATGAAAAAACGATTCATCGAAATGAAATAACTCGCCCACCGAAATGACAACACTTATCCACCCACCGAAAACCTTTAACAAAATTACTTCTATACACTAAAACACGTGGTTCCTCGTGACTGCATCCGTGCGTTTTGATTTCACTCCATTCCCGTAGGTCGTAGCGTGATGTTCTACAGTATCCCGTATGTAGAAGTTAACCTTTCTTTCAGGACTCATATATTATTATAACGGAAAACAGCAATTCTCCCCGTGAAATTTAAGCACCGTGCACCGCGCATAATACGGGTAATAAGCTAGACTACTGTGACTACAAATTTTCAGTTTTTTTTATTTACTACTTATATAAATGTAACCTGATTTACAAATAAAATAGGCCTTCGGCTATTCGCATCGCAAAATAAACAAGTAAAAAAAGCATTTGTATTAACAGTAGTCGAAAACCCATCACTAGATGACAATTTGGTAGATTTTTTAATGTACACAACTTGAAAAGGACATAACTTACATTTTTTTATATATTTTCTAATGGCTGTCATTGTCTAGCCTATCACCTATTTTAGACTGGACCTCTATTTAAGGGACACCAAGTATATCCAATAACCTTTTCCGATAAATGAGCTATCGAACACTTTTTTTTTTCAAATCGGAGCAGTAGTTCCTGAGATTAGCGCGTTAAAAAGGTTTTCGAACTAAGCGCTTCTCGTCAGCTTTCATAATGCGCACAGCAAAAGAGTGGAACTCTCTACACGCATATGTGTTTCCATCGGTCTACAACCCTGTTATTTTCAAAAAAAGAGTAAACAGGCTTCTTCTGGGTGTGCTCGCTTCATCGTCGTCACTGTCTGTGCCTCGTCTGATATAGTCTAGAGACAAAAGTAAACCCATATCATATTAAAAAACTTTTTAGCTTAACAACACTACTAGCGGTCCCCTTCGACATTTTTCTGTGCGTTTTGCCTTTACTCCGTTCCCGTAGGTTCCAGCATGATGTTGGCACGCCTTAAAGCAGTTGCAAAACCTGAATCTGGTGCTCGGCTGCATGCTTTGCCGTCTCCACAGTTGGGTACGCTTCTCGACAACAACTCCTTAAGAATTGCAGTAGCTTTAAGACTGGGCAGCAAAGTTTGTAAACCTCATCGCTGTATTTGTGGTGTGATGGTAGATGAAAACGGCCACCATGGACTGAGTTGCCAAAGATGTGCGGTTCCCGAGGCACCATTCTATTAATGAATTTGTGCGTCGGGCCACGGTTTCCGTAAATAATCCTTGCGTCCTAGAGCCACCAGGCTTGTCCCGCACGGATGGTAAGAGACTAGCTGGCCTAACGTTGGTTCCATGACGAAGAGGGCGTAGCCTCTTATGGGACGCAACATGTGTTAGACACATTTACGGCATACTGTAACTTCAGCAGGTTCAGCGGCGGCAAATGCTGCCAAGTTAAAACATACTAAGTATGCTGAGCTAAAGTCTGAGTATGATTTTGTTCCAATCGCTGTGGAGACGGCTGGGCCCTGGGGTGATGAGGCACGCGAGCTTTTCAAAGAGTTGGGACAACGACTGAAGGATAAGGGTAATGATCTCCACTCTGGCTGGTGCAATAGGTTTCCATTGCTATTCAACGAGGCAATGCTGCTAGCATAATGGGAACCTTTGGATCGGTCAGAGCGTAGAGTGGGAATCAATAGTAGTTATAAGAAAATTTAAAGCGTCTTTCCTGTGACATTTTGTAATAAAGGACGACGCTTTTCGCTGTAAGAATAATTTGTATCTTAATTATAGTTCATTATGTATGTCATTGTAATTTTCATTTGACACCTTAAAACTTTCATGAAGCAAGGGGCAGTAAGTTTTTTTTTATATGATATAACAAAAAAATACAGTTTTCGCAATTATTCCTGTATCTGTACTATAAATGACGTTGCTTTGTACCAAATTTCAAGATTCTAAGTTCACGGGAAGTACCCTGTAGGTAGGTTTTGATTCTTTTTCGAGTTTTGAAAATTTGCGGAAATTTGCTGATATTTACGGCAATAACGGCTGTATCTTTTGATTTCGTTGGCTTAGAAGTTTGATTTTTTTTACAGCTTTAATGGACCGCAGAGCTTTTGATAAAATTTTAGCTTGATACCTCCACGTATTCCTGAGAAAAAGGGTAGGGACAGACAAACGGACGGACAACGAAGTGATCCTATAAGGGTTCCGTTTTTTACCTTTCAAGATGCGGAATCCTGAAAAGGAAGGCAAGGCAAAAATGTTTTTTCAAATTGAACCAGTAGTTCCTGAGATAAGGGTTCCGTTTTTTACCTTTCAAGGTACGGAATCCTAAAAAGGAAGGCAAGGCAAAAATATTTTTTCAAATTGAACCAGTAGTTCCGGACATTTACTTTTTATTCAAATAAAAAACAAACAAACAAACTCTTCAGCTGTATAATATAGTATAGATTTAACCGGGATGATATAATGAAGCCATCGAAATGAGAAAAACAATCACCGATATGAACAATTTACGCACCGGAATTAATAAAATTCACCGAAATGATATTTTTTATCATTTCGGTGAATTTTGTTTCATTTCGGTGGTCAATCTAGGCCACCGAATCAACCGAAATGAAAACACCGATATTAAAATCAATGACAAAATTTAACATAACAATAAAAGTTTTAAAGTCACAACGTTATTAATACCACACTAATAAACGTAGTTTGGGAAGGATACCAATAAATATTTCATACATTTTATGGAGAATTGGATGACAATATATTCCAACCTGCGGAAATGAAAAATAAAATGTCCCATGTCACCGAAACCAACTACTTACTTTTTTGGCGGATACACGGAGCAAGCGGCGCACGTCTATTTACTTTAAGCATTGAGGCAGCACTGGTATGTAGCGTTTTAGCGCGGGAGCAAGGAGCTAGAGTTGTCCCACGCAAAAATATTCTTTGCAAACTAAAATTCACCGATATGAAAAGTCTTATTTGACCACATGCATTTTTACTTATAAGTCATTTAATTAAATAGATTAAATTATGAAATTATTATGTGATAGTACTATAACTATTCACGATTTAAATGAAATAAGCAATAATACCAAATAACCAAAAGTTTTTACTATATAAGGGAAATTAAACAGAAAAATGGATTTGACCGCGCAACCGAAATGATAAATATGGTGCTTTATCATTTTTTATTCCGAATTAAACGTAGTCCTAATCAAAAAATATTTATGGTCTCTTATACGGGATAACGCCTTCTATAAATAAAAAAATAAATAAGCCTCATTGTATCACTCTGCACTACCGATTTCACTCATGCCGCGTAAAATTTGCTGTCGGGAAATTCACCCATTTGACAGGAAAGCGAGCTGCTTAACTGTCAAAGCAACAGCAATATACACGCACTAAACGTAAAATCAAATAATTACCTTTAAGAACTCCACAACAATGTATACTTACACGACCTAGAGTCCTAGAGTCTAGTGACTACAGATGTAAGTAGTTTAGATTTTTCTACACAAGCTAGAAAGACTCCGTCGAAGGATGGATTATTCAACATTAGTAAAGTATATTAACTATTCAATTAACCTGGCTTGGCTAGCAGATTAATTTGTATGAGTTGCCAATTAGTCTGTATGCACAATACACAAAATAGCGTTGTGATGCCATTTTTGACACACTAACTACACACACACACTGACGGTGATTTCGGGTATTTATTTTCCAGTATTTGTCATTGATGTACTCGTAGGTAGCGCTTTGCCCTGGAACATCACAGGCTCTTAATAACAATATTACCAAGTCACCGTTTTAAGACGTGCTTCTTTATATCTAATGGGACATCACATACTCTTGATTACAATATTATAACCAAGTCACCGCTTTTTGACGTGCTTCTATAGTCTAAAAATGTACCCGCTACCTCTCTTCCCTCGGGCCGTTGTCTCAACAATGATCGGGCTGGGCACACGCACCGCGCAGGTTAGCGCTCGCCGTGGCATGCGCTATGATGCGCCTCAATGAAACTATTACATAAGTTATACGACTCAATGAGAGGCCGTTTAGGTGCTTCGTTTATTCAACTTAAAATCAATATGATACAGATATTTTTTTATCCACGACACAAAAATAGAGAGGGATATAAAATTTACTGTGTCTGATGGCCTACTACGAAAAACGAAATCCGTCAAAACGATAATCGTTTTGCGGATCCGAAGCATTTCGTAGTAAGGATTCTATACGAAAAACGATAATCGTATTGACGGATTTCGTTTTTCGTAGTAGACCTCCTGTCTATGTATCTGTCTGGGGTATCGTAGCTTCCTAACGGATGGACCGATTTTTGTTTAGTTTTTTGTGCCATAGATAATTTTTGCCCGAGTGTTCTTAGCAAGGTTTCATGACGTTTTTTTTCATATGCGCTAGTATTTTTAAATTTAATGTTATAAATTAATAAAAAAATAGAAAGGGCATTATCTCCATGGGATTCCATTGAATCGACAATAATTTATCTTGAGATAAATAAAAAGCCATACAACGCACTTTTTGCCTTTAGTTACGACATTTTTTTTTATGTCTGATACATAAAGTACTTTCTATTATACAAATACAATAGCGTTTTTCAAATATTACTACATGTACCATTCTTTTTATCTCAGACAAGTTGATAATTAACATGGTTACTATGATTCCTTCTTCTGGGGCTAAACATATTGTGATTAATGATAGCATTGATTTATGTACTTACTTGACTGCAGGCAGAGAGAGCTAAATTTTTGGCACCATGCCACCTTGTTCGAGTATTGTCCGTGCATAACTGTACCCCGATAATTATCACTGCGAATTATACAGGCTGTTTAAAAGAACGCAATATTATAACACGATTATTAATATTAGTGGTGAAATTATAACCCATTATAAATTTATTTATTTTTTCTTGCAAGGTCCTTTTTTGTAGATAGAAAGATACAGTAACGACTTTGAACGTTGTCAATTTTCTAAATGTAATAAAAGTAAATGAATTGTAAACTTACAAAACGGAATGAGATCCCTCCAAAAATATTTTAAGTTAAAATGTTGCCCAAACCCGTAATAGTATGACTTTCAGTGTCAAAAAGTTAGGACCGCTTCATTTTCATAAAAATATTTAATCATTTTTGTCCCATCTCTTACCTTTTTTTTGCTCTTCCTTTAAATGTAGCAAACTTTATTCATACTTTATGTTAGGGTAAAATTAAAGTCCATCTATCTATCCAACGCGGCAACGCAGCCAGCATTATAGCCTCCTTGCCACAAGGCAATGGTTTCATTTTGATTAGGTAGGTCTTATTTTTTATGTTGCAAGTCTTAGTTATATTTTTTCATCTATCTTATATCATTACTAGCGGCCCGCCAGCGACTTCGTACGCGCGTAATAGTTTTACTCCGTTTGGTTCCCATAGATAGATCGTAGCGAAAATATTTATAAGCCTATACGCATTAAACTGCTTCTATAGCCTTCCCTCATAAATTAGCTGTCTAACAATGTAGCTAACATATTTTATAAGCGGACCAATAGTTCCTGTTATAAGCGCGTTCAAACAAACAAACAAAAACATCCAGTTTTTAAATATATACGTAAAAATGCGTAAAGATAAATGTTATATTTTATAAACACACAACACGCAGCCCGGTTTTTAATCTGGACAATAAGTTTGTCACGGGGATAATATCTTTTTATTTTACAACGAAATGGAAATACTTACTAAAAAAAAAAAAAAAAAAATGAATTCAAATCGTGAATTCAAAGGGTTAATTCTATGTAGGGATCTACCCCATCATCATCATCATCAATACCCAAAAGCCGTCCACTGCTAAACATAGGCCCCCACGAAAAGTTTGCAAAAAAAAAGATTGGACACCCTTCGACCACAGAAACAGCGTTGAATGTCCACCGACAATATGAACAGACGACCTGAAATCTACACTGTACACAGACCGCTTGATACCTACCCTGTTTAAACACAAAAAAAAATATTTACTGTTTTAAGGAATAAAATCTCTTCTCGAGCATTTTCTCAAGAGCAACATCAATAACAAACATGTGTCAAAACATTGTGTCTCAGACATGTCAAATGATTGTCAAAAATGATATACAAAATATTTTTATCGTTAGCACTAAAGAGTTTTGATATCAACTTCGAAGAAAATCACCCCCAGAATACCTTTGTCACCCTTTTTCACCCCCTTAGGAGATTAATTGCAATAAAATATAAAATAAATCTTCCGTCAATTCTGTAAAAGAATGTGTATGCAAAATTTGAAGTAGATTGGACCAAAGGATCACGTTGTTCCATACAAACTTTGCACCCCTTTTTGACCCCCTTAGGGGAAGAATTTCGAAAAATCCTTTCTTATCGGATCCCTACGTAATACAAAGAACACACCCTCCCAGTTTCAGGTTTCTACGATCAGCGGTTTAGGCTGTGCGTTGATCCATCAGTCAGTCAGTCAGTCAGTCAGTCAGTCAGTCAATCAATAAGTCAGTCGTTCAGGACAAAGCATTTTATAGGTATAGATTATGGCCATCGGTCAAATTGAGCACGTTTACCCAGCAACTTCTACTTCAACGTTATTATTGTCAAAAATAGAGCTCTCCAATTTTGATTCGCCATTTTAATAATCAAACTTTCTCTCAGATTTTAGATCAAGCATACTATACCGAAGTATAGCAACGTAATATAGATCATCTCAGTCCCATAGTTACGTTACGGCACGACCGCGTAACGGAGATAACATCTGCATCGTCTTTACGACTGGAAATTAGTGTGGAGACGCGCTCGTAACAATGTTTTGAACTTTGCAATCGTAATTTAGTCTATTTTTTTATGAAAACAGTTCATTTAGAAACAACGTAAAATCCTCTTTGAAATAAGCTTCTGCGAAATTATTAATGCCCAAAGGAATAACTGGTAGAGAACGCCATATGTCATTAAGTCCAACTTTTCTACAAATTTTGGTTGTGCAATATAGTATAAATAAATAAATAAAATAATAGTCCCCCAAGCCGATTTCGACTACGGTGGCCAGTCACAACGACTAACCGACTGCGCGGGACATATTATAGTGCACAAGTGTGTGCGCAAACACAGGTGCACTCTCTAATCCTTTCACTCTCATAGCCCGATGGGACAGCAATCTGACACGACCGGAGAGAGATCAGGCGCAGGACCAACGGCTTAACGTGCTTTCCGAGGCACGGGGGTGAAACAACGCCAACTTCCAAACTCCGGGCTACCCTGAGAATTTCTGAACAGAAAAACTCCGGTACATATTTTTGGCCCGACCCGGGAATTGAACCTGGGACCTCCGGCGCAGCCGTCGCTTTAAAATGCGACCCTCTCACCGCTGCGCCACCGAGGCAGTTAATAAATAAAATACTGTCTTGGTTGGTAGCAGTTGATTCGAAGAATCTGTTGTCTATGATCGTATAATTTCTTATAGTAAGTCATTATCTAAAATTATTAAACGAACTTACAAATTGAGACTTCGTGAAATGTGCACTGAAAATACCCGTTCCATTATATCAATATTAATACTTGGGACATTATTTTGGAGCGCTACTCTGTGATCTTTGATTTAAACTCTGATAGTACCAAAGTATTTCTCATTCTCATAAATATATTATTTTGATATCGACCTCTCAAATATTTTTATATATATTTATTTCCTTTATTCAGACTACAAGGCCCATTGTGTTAGTAAAATGACTTAAACCTATATTAGTATTTAATTTCAAAAAGAGATTTGGTACGGTGGGCTAGAGCCCAAACAAGCGGACTGTCTAGCCGGTCAGCTATCGCACGCAGAATGATGTTGGGGCTGCCGCGCAGCCTACGCAAAAGAGAGCCAGTTTTCTTTCGCCATGCCAAATGCAATAAACATACATTTACCCACATAAATTATACTCAATACTTCATACACATGCACAAAAAGACAATAACCGTAATCGATTCAAATAGCAGCGGAACGCCTATGATTAATTAATATAATTAAAATTGTATAAACAAAAACGCAATTAAGCAGGAACATACCATAATTATGGTATTGGTAAGAAACGCGTGCGTAGTCGGAAGCTTGCATGCGCTAGTGCAAATGAGTGACGTGGGGCCCTATTTTTGAATCACTCGCATCAATATAACGTGTGATATTCGTTCGAATATGAAGTAAAAGTCAACGAAAAGAACTCATTTTCGAACGAAAATCACTCGGAATACTGACACGAGTGATTCAAATTCAAAATTCAATTCAAAATCTTTATTTCAATTTAGGTCATGAAATGACACTTATGAATTGAATTGAATGATTCAAAAATAGAGCTCGTGGTGCATGTATTGCAAATCGGAGATTTATGTAGATTGAAGACCTTTATTATCAGTGTAACGTGACACGGATTTTTTAAGATTATGAAAAAACTTTTACATTCAAAGACTCATTTGTAGCATACGAGTAGAAACTCAATCTTTAATTTTTTGTATAGAGTTTGACGTTTCTTAGTTAGAATAAGTATTAAATAAAATTGTTAAATCAATATTTTTATCTAGAACTAGCTTTTGCCCGCGACTTCGTCCGCGTGGAATAGTAACTTCTTTCTCCCGTTTTTTACACATTTACCACTATATCTTTGCTCCTATTGGTCGTAGCGTGATGTTATATAGCCTAAAGCCTTCCTCGAAAACTGGACTATCCAACACAAAAAGAATTATTCAATTCGAACCAGTAGTTTCGGAGATTAGCGCGTTCAAACAAACAAACAAACAAACAAACAAACAAACTCTTCAGCTTTATAATATTAGGATTAGGATAGATAAGTATTTCGAAACTTTACATTGTTTTAAAAAGAGATCGAGTGCTGTTCTTGTTTAGTTGATAAAAATTCTAGGTGCTCTGCATGTAATTAATGTACAGAGGATGACTCAAACGTAAGGTGTGTATTGCACACCTACCTAGAAGTAATTATATGTATGTAATCATTTTATCAGCAGTGAAATCTGTACACAATCTGGCTGATATCCGATCGATATGATACCCTTGATACCACACAACTGTTCTTAATATCTTTTAAATTGTCGAATCCCACGGCCTATTTCGCGTACACAATATCCCCCCCCCCCCCCCCCCTTGATGTTATCACGTAAACGTGTAAGTAACCGCGGAGGGAAATTGTGTGTTTCATTGTTTTTGTAAAGTGTGTACGTCTTGTAGAACGGAGCGAGTGTTGATTAAGACGTAAAATAGGGCTGGCAAAACAATAGGGTCAGATGGCATACCAAACTGTTCTAAAACCGTTCCATTTCATTTTTCAGTTTTAGGGCTGAAAAAGAAAAATGAATTGAAAGCTATGACATCTTTTTAGCAGCTGCAAGTCTTTGAAACATATTTCCTTGAATGAAGACCAAAAATCAAAATTATCCACTACAACTTTCAGCATTGAGTAGGAAAAAATTTGGAATTTCATAACTTAACTATCAAAAATAGCAGAACATACATGGAGGTACTTCAGATAGCTCTAGTGATCCTAGAGCATCACCATGTGTGAGGTAGACCTCTGGACGTCAGCTTGCCACTATTTTTGGGACCTGTATATAAATGGAATCCTTATTTCCCTTGGATACGAGATGACATTCCCTGTTATTTTAAAAAAAAGAGTGAACAGTCTTCTTCTGGGTGAGCTCGCACTTCATCTTCGTCCCTGTTTGCCTTGGTTTAGTCTAGAGACAAGAGCAAACCTATATTATATAAAGAAAAAACTACACGCGAACGGCTAGACCGTTTTTTTTGTTATGATTGTTACTGTCAGGAAAATATTCTTATGAAAGAAAAAAAATAAGAAAATTTGGCAAATTAGAAAATCTCAGGGTCTCAATGATTACTCTCAACTAATGAAGGCTATGCATATACAAAGCAACAGTTCTAAGACCTACGACAATTAAAACTAAGCACAATTATTTTCCAACATATTCCAAAACCCACTCCTAAGGATATAGTCAAGCAATTATATTTAATACAACGACATTCAACTAACGCGCAATTGTTTTTTTATTCGCATACTGATAGCGCCCGAATTTGTTTTAAACAATGTTCTCACTACAACAAATGGTGAATTAAAATAATATGCTGATAAAACCTCAATGGTTTTATTTGTTTGGAAGCTTATCAGAGAACTTGAATCTGTTGTCAGTGCCATTACTACAGTCTATTAAACAAAGGCATTTAAAGCTGGTTAACTAGGGCCCAGTTGCGTGATCCATGTTAACTCAAGTTAATAGTTAAATCACGATACTTTGACCAGTGGGCACTAAAATAGGAATTCTGACATTTCAGCCACTAGATTTTCCGGCAGTTTTACCGTCCCGGCCAATTTGCCGGTCCGGCATTGTGGGAATGGGCCGTTACTCTCTTACTAAAATGTTGATTGTTTTCTCCCATAAGGTAAATTTTAAACCTTGACAAAATATTCAGTCACCAGTATTTAGTTCCACCTAGACCTATTTAACAGTTTTTATTGAGCTCCAATATAGTACAGGGTCTTCTTTCCAATATCGTGTAATGTAAGGCTCTGTCTGTGTTTATTTTGACCTCTATTCATAAAACGACCTAGACTTCGATTTCTTGAAAGAAATAAAGAAAGGAAAATCACCTATTCCGCACCAAAGAACACAAAATAAGAATTTCTTTTGTGTCTTGGAGCAAATGCATTCAGAAATTATTATTTTTCACCCGACTGACAAACAAATGAAACAGTATCGATCGATGCTTATATTTTAGCATTTGCCTGCGACTTTTTTCCCATAGAAATTGTATTCCAATCAATTGTAGTCTACTATTTTATGGCTTATTCCGATGTATAACTTCTAGTAATCTTTTCATTAAAATCACACATATTTACTTTCGCGTTCGTAACATTATCTATAGTAATTTTGTGGCATTTGACAAGTATAGAGTTAAAAATATAAAGCTATTTATGTAATTTTTTAAAAATTTCATCATCTGAAACAGGCATTGCAATTCGATAATAGTAATGAGCATCAACTATTAATGTAATATGAAAATTTTCTACGATCGCAAGCTGACTGCCTTTATTACCTGATTTATTACTCAGCCACCTAGTCTATAGCTTTACTTGACACTTTTCCATCGGCTGATTCGCAGCCGTCCTAATCTAAAGACCGTGTTATCAATGCGGGTCTAACAGATCAATTTGTCGAGATGCGCCTGACCTTGCTTTCCGTTGTTGCGAAACTGTAATGTATATCTCGTTAACGCGATGGGAGATAGGGGGAAGGTCGTTCTCATCCGGAAAAGGTTGTTTCGGCACGGAATAAATAATAGCTTATCAGGTTTCGGCACTTTAATTACCTACATTGATCAGTTTGGAGGTTTGTTGATGGTAGATAAGACTTGATACAATTATCGGTATTGATAACCGTTCATTTCGGCTAGTTTAGGTATTTATGAAAAAAATACAAGTACGTAACTATCAATATACCGTTATCACACCTTTATTTTATTTATTGATCGGGGGCATTTCTATCTTTTTTTAATCCTTACAAATTCCAGGCAGTTTAACTGACTCGGTGGCGCAGCGTTGAGAGGGTCGCATTTTAAAGCGACGGCTGCGCCAGAGGTCCCGGGTTCGATTCTCGGGTCGGGCCAAAAATATATACCTGGGTTTTTCTGTTTAGAAATTCTCAGGGTAGCCCGGAGTTTGGAAGTTGGCGGTGTTTCACCCCCGTGCCTCGGAAAGCACGTAAAGCAGTTGGTCCTGCGCCTGATCTCTCTCCGGCCGTGTCAGATTGCTGTCCCATCGGGCTATGAGAGTGAAAGGAATAGAGAGTGCACCTGTGTTTGCGCACACACTTGTGCACTATAATATGTCCCGCGCAGTCGGTTAGTCGTTATGACTGGCCACCGAAGTCGAAATCGGCTAGGAGGACTATTATTATTAATTCCCACCCAGATGCTTTGTCTTTTTTGTTTGGTATTGCAATTCAACTTAAGAAAAATCACTCATATTATTGTCAGACTCTCAAATACGGGTGTTGAATGAAATAGCATTAGTTATTATAAAGATTTTTCACTCCAACCACCTTTCCCATTATAAAATAGGTACAATATTAAAAAGAAAGCCGCCAATTCCATAAACCTCATCTGATCGTGTCGGAACGAAACACAATCGTCAATGAACGAGCGTGTAATGAGGAATGTTCTGTCATTAATTATACCTTTGGAGTGTAATTATTCGAAGACAGTACAGGCAGAGTAAAAAAAACAGTAATTTGTTATGCCAAACAAAAACAATCATCTCATTGTGTCTCTTATAACAACATTGTATTGGGCTATAGGAGCCCCTAGAGATGTTTTTTGAATAATCTACTACGTAAAAATAAGTCGGGTTTTCCTCCCTGACGCTATAACTCCAGAACGCACGAATCGATTTCCACGGTTTTGAATTCGTTGGAAAGGTCTCGGGCTCCGTGAGGTTTAAAATTCCTATAAAACGAGGCCGGGGCGGGACGGGGTTGGGGGCGAAACGAAGTTTGCTGGGACCGCTAGTTGCCTATAGAATGCCCCAAAATGTCTGAGTGGCCGTTATACAGACTTTCAGCCTGTACGATGTGGAAGCGGGATTCAACCTTCTGCCTAAGACTATAATTTAGCCACTCAGATAATGCTATTTTGACCTTTATCAATTTAGACATAAAGTTTATGGAGAAGAGAAAATAGAAACCGCCAAAATAGCATTCGTGGAGCGGCTGAACTATAGTTTTATATTTCAAGATTAAATGTAATGCGTCCTATAATGGGCGAATGAAAACAATACCCAACGGAACCTCGATAAAAAAATACTTTTTCTCTCTGCTTCTTATATTATTCTATATGCTTTAAACAATAGCGGTCTATACACAAGGTACAATTTAGTCTAGTCCGATTGTACCAGTATTGTACCTCGCGAACAGAAAGCAGATAGATCACGCGGCAGAAGAGCGTTTCACGACGTGTTACTGTTAGGGGCTGGCTATGGCATGGGCGGAAGCGATTTTGTATGTAAATGTATGCGAAAGCTCATGTGAAAAATCTCGGCTGTCAGATTTAAAAAAAAGAGTAGGGACAGACAGACGGACAACGAAGTAATCCTACAAGGGTTCCGTTTTTTACCTTTCGAGGTACGGAACCCTAAAAAATAACTAAAAGTAATGATTGAGTATAGAAAATTCTTTATTGGTGAATACGTACCTCTAGGACAAGGTTTTTTAAACAAATATGAAAAACGATGAGAAGATAAGTCTATAATATTGGAGTGCTTTTTTTTACATTCCTGTTAGAATTGGATGAACATTCTTCAAATAGCTCTGTAATTGTATTTAATATTCTATTAATAATCGAAAGGGTTAAGTTCCTTAAAATTCCAATCTCCTTTAATTTTATCGTTACATTGAATATAAATGTTAAATTGTTATTGGTTAATTATAATTGTTGAAAATATTTGTTGGTATTATATTAGTTATCTTTGATATTTCAATAGAACCTATTTTTCAGCACTTAAAAGCACTTTTAACCCACTGATCTTCCTCTATAAAGCTTTTCCCATAAAGCTCTATTTTCTCGCTGTTTTCCTATAACTCAGACCACCGTACCACAATCGATGAGTTTATCTATTATTACATGTCCTTTCTATTTTGAAAGTGCTCATCTTTACATAACGGAGTCGTCGTCAATGCGATGCAGTTATAATTTTTATGTCTCTAATGGGGCTCGGACGTGAGGTCGTTTGTTTTATATTGCTTTTTGCTATGTCCGGTTCTTGGGTTCCGTGATAGGATAATAAAAAGATTTAAATAAAAGTATGTATTGCAAATAATGTTCTTTTATCTGATTGACAGATGGGTTGCAATCAGCCAATAAGGTATAATTTACGGTAAGATCACGGTCTTTGAAAGGTTCCTAATTCCTTATTTTATTTTTATTTTAATTTTAATGGAAGACCAACAGCTACATAAAACACAGTAGTTAAACAATTGTAGTAACATTAAAGCCAATCAGAGGTCCTCACCGACCTTTAAGCTTTTTTTTTTTTTTTCATTTTTTTTTTTTCATTTTTTTTTTTCATTTATTTAGGAAATCAACGGCGATACAATATAAAATTACATTCTGTTTCATAATTACTTGTAGGTAAGGCTAATTATAGATTTCCATAAGTGTTAAATTGTGCTGGAGTAAGAAGACTACTTGCACTAAAACAAAGTACAGGAATAAAAAATTAAAAAAAGTGTTTAAACATTTACATATTAATGAGATACTGCTACAACTGTCCTTATGTCGCTTATCATTAAATGTGTTTGTATATGTGTGTGTAAGTGTGTGTGTGTGTGTGTGTGTGTATGTGTGTGTGTGTGTGTGTGTGTGTGTGTGTGTGTGTGTGTGTGTGTGTGTGTGTGTTCTATTCTATTCCTTTTTATTTAACACCTCTATAACCTTAGTTTTAAATGTCGATTTACTGTGAGTAAATAGATCAACCTGATTGAAAATGTCGTTGTAAACTCTCGGCAAACGAGAAAGAGGAGCGTTCCTAGCATAGTTTGTGGTGGAGAACGGGACACTCAGAAGCGGAGGCTGCTGGCGCTGGGAGCGGCGGCCCGGCACGCGGTACGACAAGCCAGCCACCAGCTCACTGCAGTCGACTCGACCGCGCACTATGTCGTACAGTAGGCAAACATCTATCAGCTTGCGTCTGTCTGAAAGGGTTAGAAGACCGTATCGCTTACAGTTTTCCTCATAAGTCGGTAAAGTAGGATGACGAATACGATAGTTTAATAGTTTAATAAATAGTTTTTGTATTTTTTCGACGCGATCTATATATATTGAATATTGAGGGCACCAAATAGGGCTGGCATATTCCAGTATGCTGCGTACATAAGCGAAGTATAATATTTTGAAGGTGTGCTCGTTCATAAATGATTTACATGTTCTGATTACAAACCCTAGATTCCTAAATGCCTTATCAACAATCTTATCTATATGTTCAGCCAACAACATTTTGCTGTCAAAATATACACCTAGGTCTCTGACTATTGTAGATCTTCGAATTGGAGTTTTATTAAAGCTGTATTGAAAATTTATTGGATGAGTTTTACGTGTAAAACTGATACATTCGCACTTATTAACATTAACTGTGATATTATTTTTCTGATAGTAACTATAAAGTGAGTCTAAATCATTTTGCATTAATAAACAGTCCTGATAACTTTGAATTTTGAAAAATATTTTTTTATCGTCTGCATACATTAAGTGTTTTGTAGACGTGAAACAATCCGCAATGTCATACACGTAGACGCTGTAGAAAAGAGGCCCTAAATGTGATCCTTGAGGAATTCCAGTGGGTATGCTGATGAAATTCGATCTATAACCTCCCACTACTACCGCTTGAGATCTATTGTTCAGATAGGACTCAATCCATCTCAGCAAGTCACCGTGAATACCCAGCCTTTGGAGCTTGTTTAAGAGAATGATGTGATCCACACGATCAAAAGCTTTTTCAAAGTCCGTGTAGACCACATCAATCTGTCCTCCTCCGTCCATATTGGATAACACATAATCGGTAAAACATACCAAGTTTGTAACCGTGGAACGATGTTTGAGAAACCCATGCTGGTTCCCAGGGAGGCTCTTGCATATCACTGGGTAAATAGAGTCGTAAACAATTTTTTCGAAAACCTTGCTAATGGTATTCAGAATCGAGATACCTCTATAATTTTCGATAATAGTTATGGCTCCTTTTTTATGCACAGGAACTATATGTGCTTTTTTCCACATCTCTGGCATCACTCCCTCGGTAATCGATTTATTAAACAAAATTGATAACGGGAAGCTCAAAGACTCAGCACAGTTTCGCCAAAATAAAGGTGGAAGGCCATCGCACCCGGCTCCTTTCGATACATCCAAAGACATAAGTCTCTTACGTACATCATCCTGAGTTACGTGAACCCGGGACATCGTATCAACTGCGGTGCTACAACAGTCCGGCTCAATGGTTCCATTAGATGGACTACCGAAAACACTTTCAAAGAAGTTGCTGAAAGCGTGACAAATGTTATTACCGTCCAGTACTAGAGAGCCTCTATATGTCATCTGTTTCGGGTAGTTTGAGCCACCGCGGAGCGATTTAACATATTTCCAAAGCCCTTTTGGATTAAACTGAATATATTCTTCGGATGATTTAATAAAATTAGTAAAACATAATTTTTGAACACTTTGTTGTCTTTTACGTAACAGGGAAAATTCTTCATAGTCCAATAGGTTGCCAAACCTCTTCCATCTTCTATGGGCTTTACTTTTTTCCTTTATAATTTTTATTAAAGCACTACTATACCAAACTGGATAGTTATGGTTACTATTACGATTGATTTTAAGTGGGACATATTCAAGAATTGTGTCATTTATGATTTTATATAAGATTTCACAGGCTTCTTTCGTAGAGCCCTGGCTTAAAAGAGACCAGTCAGTACTTCTAAAAACCTTGTTTATGCTGTCATAGTCTCCATTTGCAAAATTGAACTTTTTAATTGGCGATTCTTTTAGGGGTGCTATTGTTAAATCATGAACTTCGACTACAAAAGCTTTAGTTCAACAAATAGCGTATCGTGAAATGTATCCATGTCATATCGCGTATGTAATGATAAATCTTAAAATTAACAAGCGTTCAAGAAAATATTATATTTTGAGATGGTAGTCATATAAATAAGGATGTTTTTACTATCAATAAACCCGTTCCCTATTCAGCAGTCAGTAGTTTCATTTCCCTCTTCACCCTGAACCTTTAAAATTTTCCCACTTTACGGAATTCTACCATAACATGGCTCGACACACGCTTGACTAGTGTTCTGATAGTCCATCAGAACAAGAAGACACTACTAGCACCTGTTATATCTATCAAGATTCAATTACGTAAATAACATTAACTTGCAGGTTAACCGAAGACCGCAAGATGAATAAGCGCAATTTTATAGATTACCTCAGAATATAATAGACGCATTTTCTTTTAAAGATTTGACTTCCTATATAATCGTAAGAGACATAGCTTAATTGCCTCCGATGATTAATTGTTCACCATTTATGCTCTCAAACTTAATAACTGTATTTGTTTATCATTTAGTTAATTAGAACTTTAATTTAATTATTTTTTAAATCACATGCTAAAACACGGAACCATTAGCAGAACAGTTTAGTATAGACCTTGATCTTTACCAGTCATTATTGAGGACACTAGTAATTTACTAGAACTAGAACAGAATGTTCACAGTACCTAGTTCGATCACGTCATCAGAAACTATATCATTTTTAGCATCAACAAGCCTTGATACAATCTTTACGAAAGAATCGAAAGATGATTGAACGATCATAATAATATTTACAGGAGATCAATTAATATCTCTATCTACTGTAATTCTGTTAAATATAATAAATAATTCGTGACACAAAAACAAACAAGTTCGTTTTTTTAATTTTTTTATTGATAATCTTAAGTTCTGCAAATGGAATTAGGAATAAAAGTGTCAATCAAGAAAATCAGAAAATTGTATAACGTAATGACGGTAAAATGCATCGTGTACAATTAAAATGAAATAAACATCATAACAAACTTTTCTTTTTGACCTTACACTCAGAGTCAGCAAAGTCACTTTTGCATCCGACCGTACTTTTATCCATTCACACGATCTCGACATTTTATACGAGACGAGTTTTTAAATCGCATCCTTATCGGAAATGTCAAAAATCATGCGGTTTTTGCGCGCCAAGATCACCCAATCACTTCTTGTTACATTTATCAATAATTTTCAGCTGATTTTAAATATGGTCTGACTGATAAAGGCTAGTTGATAATCTAAAATATAAAATTTATCGTCAAGACATTATGAGTACTTATTTACATCTTTCATCAAAGTTTACCGGTGCAGGCTACTGACAACGATTTAACTTTTTCAAGCTTCAATTGACAAGTAACAATTATTGAGTGAGTAGATTTTCTAAAGTACGATATAGATTTTCTAAAGTACATTAAAAAAAATGACAAGTTATATTTTTTTTTATTTTTTGTTTTTATCTATAGCCCATTATTGGCTGGACATCTATATACCCAGAACACCCTCCGTAAAATAAAACCATGTCATATGTCAAGTTACACCAAATGAAACAATAGCCACTAGAAGCAATAGTACCGTTTGCTTAATAATTTTGCCTTTTAATAATGTAAGTACACATTTGCGTATGGGAGCTTTTATCAGTGTCAAGGCTACCTACATGCAACTTATTGTGGTTTTAGTTGTTTTTGCTGGCTGTAATGTGATGTGCACAAAAACAGAAGATGAACAATCATCTATTGGTACATACTAATTTTGTGTGGAAGTGAAAGGTTAAAGAATATATAGTATTATAATACTTGAATGAGTAAATTAACTTTAACACGTTCCGGGACAGTGAACGCCTACAGGCGTGAATACAATAAAACATCTATTGTGTCTGGAATAGTGTCCCGGAACGTGTTAATGATAACTTTGATTGACATAATTTTACTTCACGATTGATTCGTCAACAGTCATCATGAAATGTAGCCTTCTAAGCTCAATTCATAGAGGAAAACTCTCAATTTCTAGGTTATCATTATTTTTATGTGTCCTACCTAAAAGTATTGTAGTTTTATAAGAAGGAAACCATTGACCATCTTATAAAACTACAAAATTAGATTTTCGAAGTTGGTTTGTGAATAATATTTTTTTGTAAAAAGTTTCGGACGCCGTTTTCTTTTACATTCTTACGTCTTCAAAATTTGAAGTTAATAGATCTTCAAAACAAAATTGTATTGTCTCTTACATAACAGCAGATGAAACGGTAATTTGTTTCGTTTATCCGTGTGTCCGTATTACATTGAGTAGGTATTGTGTTGTGTTTCGTTAAGGATCAATAACTTTGCCATTTTTGGGGGGAAAGCGAGATGATTTAGATTCGAAATCGATATTTATACCGTTGTCCCATTGTAAGCTTTGCGGTTTTCATGTCTGACTGTCAGCTGATATTGTCTAACTATATCATCTGATTGTTTGAGTTGTGTTGTAAGATGATAAAAGATAGATTTGCACCGCATCGAAATGCACATGCATAAGACTTATACTTATCTTATGTTTCTGTAAGTCATTTTTTTTTAAATAAGACACTTAATTGCACAAATTAAGTGTAGGTACAGGTAATAAGTTATAACTTAGGTCTTTTAGAACAATAGCAATGGGTGCTGTTAAACGGCTACTAAAGAAAGTAGTAACATAGTAACAATATTATCTAGAGTTTTTTTCATAGCATAAAGGCAGACATTTAGTGTTGTGACATAAAATAACTTATATGAATTTGCAGCTCCTTGCTCTTTTTAAGTTTATTTATTTATATTTCATGCATGACTCTATTGCATAGCAAATACATTTTGGATTTATTCTAAGAAATCAAATACTCTAACCCAATTCATTAGTTTTAAGTACACTTTTTTATATTTAGTATAATTTCCTTTCGTCTGCTATTAATCGAAAATCGACAAAGAACCAACCAGTCCTCATAACTCGATGAAGAAATCAAAGACATCATGCCACATCACTGAGCATTGATTAAAGAGTGAAATGGAACGTAATTGGCTACCGTTACATTCAATTCCACTACTTATGAGCTCGGTGTGATTTCGTAATTATTACAAGATCTACATAGGTACAAAGAAGAGCAAATATACAATGAGCATGATTGGAATAGCTAGTGATTACGATGTGGTAATCTTTGTAAACTATTTTGTGTGTTTTTCTTTTATATAGAGGTACGTACTTACAATATAGGCCTGGAGAGAGGACTATGATTTGTTAATGTAGGTACACGGCGCTTTATAAAATTACTTTATTAATATTGCGTTGAAATACTAAATTAACGATTCAGGATTTGAGTGTCGATATTGGCTAATGGATGAAAGGAGCTATAGATAGTGCCATCCACGAAGGCGCGCCCCACTCTTTTTTTGATTGAGGAACACGTGACACGTGACACGGTGACACGCGTGTCAGTTGCGAGCCGGCCGTGTTTCAAAAATTCAGGCTCGTCACGAAAGTGACTCTACTTAAATTATTTTTAAAATGTCAAGGAAAGCCCAGTGTGTTGTACTAAAAAATAAACCTGGTATAACCTTCTGTCATTGTTAAATTTACTTAAAGAATTATAATGGTAACTTAAACACCAAAATCAATTTTAAATAAAAAAAACCATGTGGTACTTATAGTATTACCGGGATGTACTTTATCGGGGAAGGCTATTAAACATCACGCTAGGACCTACGTGTACGAAGGAAAAACAATTCACGCGTATGAAGTCCCGGTGCACCTATATTTCTCTTATTAAGACACTTTTAAAATATTTTTTTACGTAAACGTTATTATATATTTCGATTACGTCAATAGTAAAAATGTTACTGGTGCAACTTTTAAAAAAATATTACTCGTCTAGTAGCTAACCATACCCACTTAAAACTATATCTAAGTTGAGCATATTTCCCTTTGAGTGTATTTTTTGCAGTGTGCTTGTCATTCATAAGTCATTATGATGTTAGAAATTCAATTCAAATGTTGGAAAAAGCTTGCACACATGTACTATAAACGATTTGGACGAGTGAAGGGGCGCGCCTTCGTGGATGGCACTGTTATTTTTGACAAAATCTGGGCCTGCGTGGAGACCATGGCAGGCATAAGCCTACTTCATTCTTTTGTTTACGTGACTGCCTGCGTCCTATCGATCCGTGAGCCTTAAGACTCGTATTATTAAAGAAATTATAGTCTTGATAACGTAATTACTAGCTACAATCTTTACTATTTTTTTCTTGCTTTGTAACTATTGAAAACAACATTTATTTTAACTATACTTAATATTATTTTTTACGTTAACGCACTTTAATTTTTATCACAACATTACTATATTATAAACAACAAACAAATGTAGATACGACGTAGGTACTTCAAGACGAAAGAGACTGGTGCCTACGACATAGGGAATCCTAGAGTGGCTACCAGTGTACTTATAAACCAACAATGTTGTACTTGCTTAATCAATTTATCTTTATCTTTTATCATGTTAGAGGTCAAAATGACATAATTAGTTGTTTCGCTAAAGCTCTACTATTGAAACGTTTGAAAATAGTGAACCTGTCGAAAACCTTACCGCTCTGCAGTCCGTTACCATTGTTATTCAACGTTTCCTAGATCGCCTCATCTAAATGACTTAACACCTACAAAATAGCGATTCCCGCGCCCCAAACTGTTTTATCTCCGCCGCAGTATGTTATATAACTATAATTATGATCGTGGGATCTATTGTGATGGTGATTAAATTATTAGGACAACCAGCGTAAAGACGGGAAAACTGACTAGTGGGTTTTAGTGATGTGACTATGGTTTGTTTTCGAGTTTGTTGCATAAATAAATCGTTTATTTGCTCAAAACATGGTGATATTACATACAAAAAAAGGTGCTTATGTTTCGCTAATAAAATAGCATGCAAATTGTTTACAGTGCATGGAATCAAAATTTAATTGAATAATTTAAGTATCAAAATGACAATAAATTTAATCTAGCAATTGTCAATAAATTCCTTAACACTATAAAAAAAATATATCATGTTTAGGGTTTAAAGACACATACAGAGATAAAATATTTTTTTTTGAAACATCCATGACTTAGGTAAAAATGTTCATGCTTATCACATAAACATTTTGCCCCTTACGGGATTCGAACTCGACACCGCCGGCATAGTCAAGAACGTTTACCACTAAAACAAACGCATCGTCGTCATCGTCGATTACATGTATCATCTCTATCATAATGTGCACTAAAGTAAAATTATTGCATTAAAATCGGAACTAACTTATGTATTTGTATAATGCAATAAGTGTAAATTCGGAAGATTATGTCGTTGTTTTTAGAAGAAAAGTAGAGTAATTTCGAGATATTATTATGTGAGAAGATCATACATAATTTTAACAGTAGACGTATCAGCCTATTTCTTGATGCGAATATTAAATACTTTCTGGTTAGATTATTAAACACATCTCATTTTGCTCTAATAATAAAACCACGGGGGACTAATAAAGCTCTGCTCCAATTTATAGAGCAATAATTTTTCTCGATTTTGCCCAACAATAATATTCGAGTACGTTACTACGCACATCACTAGCAAACAGTTCTCCGCATTTCAGGTCACTATGAATGTCGGTATGTAGTCCGAGTAATACCGATGTTACGGTAACAACTACGCAAATTAGTCGTCTCACTGTGTCATTGTTGTATTCTAGTATCTGGAGCTCTATTTTTGAATCACTCGCTTCTGGATGGCGAGTGATTTTCGTTCGAAAACGAGTTATTTTCCTTGACTTTTAGTTCATATTCGAACGAAAATCACTCGCCATCTTCAAGCGAGTGATTCAAAAATAGGGCTTCTGTTGTGACATTGTTTGAAGATTATTCGGGAAAAGTGATCATGTAACGCACAGCTGTTTTAAAAATAGTATTTTGACCTTAATCTTATTGAAAGAATTAGTGACGTATCTTATGGTAATGAGCTCGGAGTGCGGATTATGGCAAACGGAATGTGCTAACTGCTATGTTTAAAAACTTGTATGGTAACTTATATGGTAGAGTAAGCGAATATTATATACCATAAGTAAATATAATAAAAACAATTGCTGATAACTACATTTTTTAAATAATTTAACGATACATGGTTATACGGTATGATGCGGTTGGCTTGTCAGACACAAGAATTAGTAGACCAAAAGCGACGACCCCTTAAAATATATCACAATCTTGTACATAATAGGTTTAATTAGTTAAGAAATAATATCTAAATAAACAAGTTACTATAAAAAAAAGTATATGAAGTGAAACTAAAAATTAGTATTTTTATATAGAAAATGGGTTCCGACCGCGTATCATAAGATCAATAGTACTGATTTATATTTTGTCATTTATCCATTTGGTTTCCTATACCTACTTTTATTCTATCAAACAAATATTCAGTGTTTCGGTTTAATAATTGTTTATTGTTTTCCTTATAAATCATACCTACGCCAATGAAATTGCGTCACACGGAACGTAAACAAGTGAGTGCGTTGAACCGTTCATAAAAGGCGATTATTAAATAACTCGAACCAGTTGGAACCGGTAGCGAATGGCGAAAATAGCGAATGCCAAGGTCAGGATCAACTGATAAGTTGCAAGGACTGCTTACGATGATTTCCTTGATTATTTTTTGTAGTAAAAGTTGATTGCAAGCTCTTGGGAGAGTCATGTGAAGGATCGGTTTAGTTTCTTGGTAGAAACGAAAGAGTTTATGTTTGTCGTTTGTTCTTCTTTAAAACCATGGAGTCATCGTCATCATATTTTTTTATTTAAAAACTTTATGGCACAAAAGGTGGACTTAATGCTAATACGTTCAGGTTATGCAGAAAGATTGTAATAGGTGCAGGAGAATCATCATGCATCATCATTAAGTAGCCAAATCAATCTTTTTTTAGCTCCTAGGGCATAATCGATAATTAACTATTTCGAAAGCCATTAGAAAAAATAACTCTATCAAGTTGGTAGTAGGTTAGGTAGGTAAGACTTCCTCATGTATGTATGAAAAAATGGGTCTTTACTACTTCAGTACGTAAAATTAGGTTCTTATGTTTGAATACCTTGCAATGTTTTTATTTTATTTCAGACTATGAACCTTCAATAGGATTTTGTTTTTTTGTTGACACGCAATTAAAAAAAACCGGCTAGGTGCGAGTCGGACCCGCGCACTGAGGGTTCCGTGCCCCCCCTAACTGAATTCAGGGTCCACTTACTTCCACCTAACGAAAATATCACAATTTTTTTTGACAGCAAAAATAAAGTCTTTGTTTTTCATAGTGTTTGTATGAAAGACAAAGTTATATTTGCGGTTGATAAAAATGTGCAATATCACAAAAACTACTATTTCCATCTCATTCAAACCAATTTTCGTTTAAAGTTTTTGTAGAGATGTACATCATATATTTTTTTCAAAATTTTCACTTCCTGAACTAATCATAAGGGTGCCGTTTTTTGCCATTCGGCTACGGAACCCTAATAAGTATATGTATAATAAACTGACAATAAAGAATTAAATTAATTGAAGCACACTAGTTGCGCCTATACACCTTTAAAGGTGTGCAGGCGCATCCAATGCCGTAGCATCGGTGAGTCCTACCGTTGGCTAGCCTATATGGCTCTCATATTGTTAATAACTAGTAACATAATGAGCCTGAACCGGAATATTATTTCATAACTCAAACATTGATGATCTACATCTCAAACTACAAAATTACTATGGAACCATAATACCCAATCAAAATAACTTACTATTTACAAACAGTAAGGAACGTTTGCAATGATGACATCGATCTACAGATAACTAACTCGATCGCCCAACTAATTCACTATCATGTTACAATAAATAGGAACGCTACAAAGTTACGAACTAAAATGCGACCGCGTCCGTTCTTGCGTAATTTTTGCTAAATTGGACCCTATTATTATTAGGCATAAGGGCAAACGTGGACAGATTCGGTAATGTTGATGACCGAACGAACATGGGAAGATGGCCTTTGCAACATCTGAGTTGGCTGTCGTATCTGTGCAAAGCTTTGAGTACCGTTGGCAGAAAAAATAGACCATTTAAATTTTGTAGAGACGAGAATAAGTGCGGGAATTAGGGTCTATTGACAATGTTTTAAAAAAAAATAGAACAAAATGTATACTATCGAGGTCAACGCCACTTTAGGTATCATTTTAAGAGCCAAAAAGCTTGCACCTCACGTCGTCGTTTGAGACCTTGACCGTATGAGTGAAGCATGAATTTATAAGAGGACACCTATTTATCTTAAAATTGGACGAGTATTATTCAAGTTTGTCGCAGTCACTCCCGGCTAGTGTGGATAAAGGATGTTTAAAAGATACAAAACTTTAATATAAAATAAAGAAAAATCCGGTAGCAAAAGTTTATTTGTTTCTGCTATGACACAATTACCTTTTAACACCGTTACAACAAATCAAAACTCATCAGTAGAGACTAGGGTAGGTTCTTTTTTAGTATTGAACGTTTATATAAAATTCTAACTCCTGAATAAATTATTACAAGGCAAGTTTTGACCACTGCACTTTATAATTATCTATATTATGCTTATCCGCTAAGTAACGAGTAAACATGACATGTTGACTGAATTATAAACGTGTTAATTATAAATCACACACTAAAAAGGCTATGAATAACTTACTATTATGCGAAAAAAAACACTAACAAACTTGAGTATGAAATAACGGCTCATGTTCACTCAAGTAATCGTCTATTAAATTAAATAATACTGTAAGGAAGACTTCGTATAATATTTTAATAAGCTGTAAATTGTGCATAATAACATAGTTCCCACAATACTAAAAGTTATTATCTTTACGCGTTTTACTCGGAAGGAAAGTAAATCGTAATTTTATGCTAAGTGCTATTTTATCATATTGACATTTCTGATATATTGCATAGTTCTTTTGATCTAGATCTTTGACACGAAACTTTTTCAACCAATTGTAAAATCACAGTTTTTTTTCAGAAAATCGAATCGAAATACTATAATCTTTAATTAAAATTAAACTAACGCTGATCTAAATTCATCAACGTTTTTGTATCAAAAACTGTATAAATGAAAACACAAATTTCATTAAAATTGTTAATTGTTATGTCATTGTGAGATTTTATGACTAATTATTTATTTATTTATTTAAGAACTTTATTGCACAAGTAACAGTGTACAAAAGGTGGACTTAATGCTAAAAGCATAACAATCATTTTGAAAAATGCATGAGAAAATCTAATTATAATTTTTAACGTGGAACATGTCAACTTTGAATAGGTATATCAATTCAAAATAACATACTTATTTCTGAAGTTTACGCGAATATTACACATTTAATAAAACACAATTTACGGATAATTTCGCGATAATTTATTTGATTTTTCATCCCGACGTTTCGAACACTTTACAGCGTTCGTGGTCACGGGGTAGACTAAGATGTTATTTGTCATTTACATAGTTTTGAAAAATATTAAACTACCATCATACTCATAATTAATTTACGTTCCTATCCACGCAGAAAGAGCTAACCGTGTCTTGAGATCTTGCAGTGAGTGGTCTGGCTTATCACCAAAGTTTTATAAACGGTACGTAGATGACACCTTCACAGTATTACCCACTGATAAAGTTTCTGCTTTTTTGAACCATCTTAATTCTATTCATCCAAAAATACAATTCACCATGGAAATTGAGGCAAACAATAAACTAGCTTTCTTAGATGTTTTACTAACTAGAAATCCTGACCATACTCTTAGCCACACAGTTTTTAGAAAGGCCACCCATACAGATAAATATCTCAATGGTGCATCTCACCATCATCCTTCACAGTTAGCTACCGTGGGCAAAACTTTGTTTCAGAGAGCGATGGGCATCTGTGACGACCAACACCTGGCTGCTGAACTTCAGCATGTAAGGAAGGTACTGCGGGACAACCAGCTTCCAGTACCACGTCGTTGCAGACCCCGTGCCACGGCCAAGCCCATTACAGTTGAACGCCCACCTGCCGTACTACCTTACATTAAGGGGGTCACTGACAAGATTGGAAATATCTTGAAGCGAGCTTCCATCAAGACTTATTTCAAGCCGCCAAAGAAGATAAACCAATTTTTACCACCTGTCAAGTGCACCATACCTCTTCAAGATGCAGGGGTGTATAGACTGGAATGTGACTGTGGCCTTTCCTACATCGGGCAAACCAAACGAAGTATAGGCGTACGGATAAAAGAACATATAGCTGACGTAAAACATAGACGGAACATGAAATCTGCAGTGTGTGAACATGCTTTAGATAAACCCAACCACTTCATACGTTTTGACCAACCCAAAATACTTTCAAAAGAACGTCGGTTCGTTCCTCGTATGTTACGTGAAGCCATAGAAATTAGAAAACATCCAAATTTCAACAGAGAAGATGGTTGGAAAATTCCGCCAGCATGGGATCCGGTTCTATCGAAGACCCAAGCCAGACCACTCACTGCAAGATCTCAAGACACGGTTAGCTCTTTCTGCGTGGATAGGAACGTAAATTAATTATGAGTATGATGGTAGTTTAATATTTTTCAAAACTATGTAAATGACAAATAACATCTTAGTCTACCCCGTGACCACGAACGCTGTAAAGTGTTCGAAACGTCGGGATGAAAAATCAAATAAATTATCGCGAAATTATCCGTAAATTGTGTTTTATTAAATGTTCAAAATAACATTTATTTATTAGTAACTATTTATGCTTCGGAAGAAAATAATCGATTCACTATGAAACAAATGTGTCGAAAACGCTTTTTTGCTGACGCTACAAACGACTGAGCCGTATGTGTCCTTGAACTTTCAAATTGCGGTGTGGAGTAGGTAAGTACTTACTGCACACAAAACACAATCACACACTCAGTCACAATGTAGAAATATAAATGACAATAAGCTTTCATCCAACATTCAAATACCAAATCTTTTTATCTACATCATTAGACGTTTTTCCGTTACCCGGCTGGTGTTTTCTTTCATATATAAACTAGCGGTCCCAGCGAACTTCGTTTCGCCCCCAGCCCCGTCCCGCCCCGGCCCCGTTTTATGGGAATTTTCTTTGCTATAAACCTCACGGAGCCCGAGTCCTTTCTAACGAATGCAAAACCGTGGAAATCGGTTTGTGCGTTCTGGAGTTATAGCGCCAGTCATTTTTAGTTCGTTCGTTTTTTTGGTAAAACAGTGCAAGACGAAATACCTCACGAAAAAGTTCGATTGAAGTGAGAATACGGTAGTCAGCAAATTACGTAGCATGTGTGGTTACCGTATCTAAGTGTATTGTGACCACAAAATCTCACACCAGTAGCCGTTTGTCTATGGACGCAGTCATTATCTCTTGTCGATGGATATCGTAAAAACAAGGGCCTTGACAGGAATTCATAGTGACTAAATTGTTGTAAGAGAATTTTCATGGTCTTCGTATGTCTCGATTTTTGAGGTAATTTGTTATGCTTTTATTTTAGACGATGAATTAAAATCAAGCAAAGTACCAAGCTAACATTGTTAGATAATCCCCACTAAACTATATAAATGTTAAAGTGTGTATGTATGATGTTTTGCTGAAACAATCTCGATGAAATTTCAGTGATTTATTAGAACGAAATCATTACCATTATTAGCCCAATTGTGTCCAGTTTTGGACGTAGGCCTCCTCCATTTGCAATGACTGCGGGTCTTGTGCCCCGATCATCCAGGCATGTCCTGCGTGTCGTCGGTTATTAAACCGAAATACAGAAATAACAGTTTTAGTCCTTTGCGGTATATAATAGGCTCTATACTATAATTCTTCTCCTATTGATTTTCGATAGTGGCGGCCCGTATTTTACTAGGCAAGGTACACAAAAGACAGCTTAGATGTGTACGTAATACACAAGTGCACTATCTCTGTTCCTTTACGTTATGAGATCAGAAAGATATTCATTTACATTACTGCATTGAAGCGCTTCTGTGATTTTGTTAATGAGGGTATTAAAAATACCAATTTACTTTTATCTACTGCGCACTGTATTTAAGTGTAAAGTCTTAAATGTACCGCTTTATCATAAAACTAGCTTTTGCCCGCGACTTCGTCCGCGTGAAAAAGTGACTTCTTTCTCCCGTTTCTTACACATTTACCACTATATCTCTTCTTGCTCCTATTGGTTGTAGCGTGATGTTATAAGTATAGCCTATAGCCTTCCTCGATAACTGGACTATCCAACACAAAAAGAATTCGAACCAGTAGTTTCGGAGATTAGCGCGTTCAAACAAACAAACAAACAAACTCTTCAGCTTTATAATATTAGTATAGATTAGTATAGATATAGATAATAGTTTTATCTCTAGGGCCTCACACAATACAGTGGTTACAGTTACTTGGTGATATGGCAATAAAAACAGCCTGTATCAGGATGACAGGAAAATAATCTAAGCGTTTCAATTCAAGACTGAAGTAACAAACAAGGTGTGGCTATGCAAAATATAATGATTATTGCAAGTAAAAGCTTAACATTTAAATTCTAGGATAGTCAAGAGCGTTAGCATAATAAAGACAACACTGCTGAAATACTAATTATAATGCTCAAGACATTAGTTTAATGACTCACATGTTTAATGCCGACCTTGCCTCGTAATTTACTATCTGGATGACATTTTGATTGACATGATTTCAGCTCTGACAACATACAGACCAATTGTTTTTGTTACACACGGGGTGTTTAATAAATATAAGTTTACAATTAAACCCTTACGGATGAGTTTATCAACATTCTTTTGTCAAAATTTTGCTAACGCGACCGCCGACGTACTATCGATCCCTGTGCGTTAAATGCAACAAAGTTAGCGATTATTACAATTGAGGTAAACAAAATAGTTTGCTTACTGGTATAAAAATTAATATTAATAAAATAACAGACTATCCTATTGATCAAAGGAATAAAACTTTATTGGCCACTAAAATATGATTGTGTATGTTTGAAGCCTAAATTAAACAAAAAATGAAGCCATAAAATCTCATTAGTTAATTAAGCTCCCAAAATAGGCTATGCCTGTGTCTTGTAACCAATTACAATTTACTTAGCTAATTTGTTTGGCAGTTTCAAGATTAGTCACTATCAACATAGTTCACTATTAAAAACTTTTGGGTTGTATGGTCTTAGAAAAAAAGTGTTAAGTTTTTTTATTAATATAAATATTTTAGCATCACTTTGAATCATAGTATTTACATATCACACTGTATATAGAATAGACCTAACGAATATGACTTTTAGACGCCTGCGTAATACCTAGACCGGTTGATATTTTAAAACCTAGGTGGCTAATTATGCAACCGTATTTCCCTTAGGCTACTGGTTTTGTGCGACAAGGAAGAGAACCACAAGTGTGATTAAATTTTAAGCTTTAATTTACAGGTTTACTTACATTATTTTGTAAATTGTTTATATTTAATTTCACAAACAAGATTTTTTTTATAATTTAAATTAATTATCAATAGATCTGTAACAGTCTTTTGTATAAGTGTCTTTTGTATAAGTTGTTATGACATACTCAAGTGAATATGATTACAGTAAGTAGACCACTAGCTTAAAGAAAATTCCTGAGGCAAAACCGCGAGTTACCTAACTTACGTAAACTTTCCTTAGCAAGTTTTAACTTACTTTTAGTTATTCCGTTATTTTAAACAATGAGACACAAAAATTCAGGAATAAAGTAATGTATTTCCCAAATTAATACGTAATAACGTCTAGACTTAGCAGCCTTTTATTTGACGTGGGAATTATGTTGTCATCATTCATTTCTCGTTGACATGTTTAGAAAGTGTCAAAAATAGACGAAATATGACCAGAAAAATGTTAATAAGCGTTATCGTTTTTGATCTGTGCACACGTCATTATATTTAGTTTCACAATGTACTAATTAAATTGTGGTTATTTACATAAGACATGAGTCTAACAATAGTGTGGGAAGACGCGGAGTGAGTGAAAAAGCGAATTTGTGCTTTAATTACTGCGTTGAAATAGTACGAACGATTTGAAGATAAGTCTGCACTTCCTATGATGTCAACCGTTCGGACCTTAGGAAGGAAATACGTATGTTTTCGAGCACATACATTTTGTTTGTTAGATTTAATGAAATGAAATGATATATATTTATTTGTTTAAAACACGGTCGAGATAATGGTGGTCGGTACATTGTTTTAGTTCAGAGTGTTTTGTCACGGAGTTACTCCGTAATCATGGCGCTTGCAACAGTGCCGAAATATCGGAAGCTCATAAATAATAAGGTACATGGTAGCAATCCCGTATCTAACTATTCTAATGTTAGTGACCATGAAAGTTTAAAACAATATAGTGTTTTGTCTATTCCAGACAGGCTAATATAAATTTTGTAAAATGACACTAAACACAATATGTAAAAATACTAACTAGTATTGCTAAAATAGTATTTATTTGATATTTACAGGTGCAATTGGACCTGTTACACCATTTGCAAATAAACGCTAATAAACAAATAATTCAAATATGGAACATCTTTTCGTATGAAGTAGTAGATAGATAACGACTAATGGGAATTCATTCAGAAATAAGTAAATTCATTCAGTAGTTGTATAAAGACAAACTAAAGTTATAATTACTAGTTGGTAGTTAATTCGTTAGATTCCTGAAATAACTATCATCGTAACAGAGTAACATGTTTCTAATACGGAGGGGTTTGTAAATATTGATTGGATTTAATGTCAAATAACTGTTAAATAACAGGATGCTATCGCAGTCCATATAAAACACTTACCGATCGTTGCACACAGTATGATCTTCAGGAACTATTATTTGCTGAAACCTGAAACAACAACGAGAAACATTAAATATAATTGTTAGACATTTAACATGCTAATAATAAGGGCAGAAAGATTTGTTTTAGAGATCTCTTAAATATAGTAAAGAAGAGATTTTAAGTAAGTACGCCAAGAAGTAGTAAAACCATAAAACGATCTCTTAGTTGAAGACAACATGTCTGTTTATAATAAGTACTAGCTTTTGCCCGCGACTTCGTTCGCGTGGACTTCAGGTTCGTCCCGTCTAGTAGCGCAAAAAATGTGTTTTTTTACGACCTCACATTAGAAACCTCAAAAATTGTAGCCTATATGTTATTCTGATGTATAAGCTATATTGTGGTAAAGTTTCATTCAAATCCATTCAGTAGTTTTTACGTGAAAGAGTAACAAACATCCATACATCCATACATCCATACATCCATACATCCATACATCCATACTTACAAACTTTCGCCTTTATAATAGTAGTAGGATTAAAATGATTGATGAGATCGAATATATTGCGCCAATTACACCATGTTGGGTAACGCCTATTGTTTTCACTCTTCACGTTTGATTTGATCAACTGTTTAAGGGCGGGTCTGACACTTGATTCGTTATTAGCAAAGTCATTGTTTAAGATTCGATTTTGATAAATATTTCATATAAAAACCATCATGAAAGCATTATACATCAAGGAGACAAAAAGCAGATGAAATTGTCTACTCGAAAGCTCCTGTAGGAAATAAAACTCTAGAGAAACTATTCTAGAAGAGAAGAACTATTCTAAGTTAGTCAGTGCTACAATAATGATAAGAAAAGTTTCATACAAACACGTTTCACATTGTTTCATTCGGTCTGGTTAGCGTTATCTTCCAAGTACTTCATACAAAATGACGTTCCATATTTCAATTATTCGTTGGTTAGTGCCTACTGATCGATGGCGAAACAGGCCCTTACCTACACACCTTTCCGGTAAAGGGCACTTGAATATGTATTTTCTTCTGCTTGAAGAATAATATTACTCAGGAACAATACGAATGTTGTGTTTCTTCTTTGAGTGCGAATGTCGTGTTTCTATTAGTGAGAGTAGCCACAACTACTATGTTAGAAAATGGATTTGAGAGCTTTATGTCTTTTATGCATCAACTGAAATGTTTTTCAACAATGTCTGCTAACCATCAGGGAAGTGACATTCTAACCTTTTCCTAAGCGACAATAAGTCAGGTTAGGTGACACCGACCTACATACAAGCGGCTAGGGTAAATCGTGACGGAATTACCTAAGCGGAATAAAGAATGCTAACAGAGGAGGTAGCAGAGCAGTAAAAGAAAATATGTTAAAAGCTACTTACTTACTTCAATATTAAAAATAATAAATGAATAATTTGAAAATCTTTATTTGTTGGTATTTTTTATATTACTTTCTTTCAAAAACTACTACGAAATGCAAAATGCTGCTTTTTGTTAACCGTTAACCCACGACTGCCAAGGGAGCTGGAGAAAGATAATAAAGAATGAGTTATGGCTTGCGAACCCTGGTTTGACAGATAGGGTTGCCTCTTTTAAGTTTTAAATTTTCTAATTTGTTTGTTAGACTAAAGATCATTGTTAAATATCAAACACTTTAGCAGACGCGACGTCGACGCTGCCGTCCATATGTCAGCGGCGAACACTCAACGTGCCGTCGACATATCGTCGTCGACATATCATCAAAGAAGGGGTGCGGTCATGATTTATCGTCCTAATTTTTTTGACCCTTCCGACACTTTAAGTTGTCAACCCTAGGGAAAGCTCTCACGACCTCGCTTGGGCAACTTTGAGTAGCCGATCTCCGGTGTTTCGCAAGTCTATCGATCTATCGATCTGGGATCATCGATTGCAGTGCCCTATTTTTACCCGCCGTTTATGGCATTCCATGATTATGACAGAGATTAGGCCGAGATTTGACGAAACTTGACGTAGGCTATCTTCGTTGTACGAAGTAACGATTTATTTAAGCTTTGTAGCACTGTTTTTTGTAAGTACAATTGGTGGGTTTAATATGAAAGTTCATTTTTTACCAATCGATGAATGTACAAAGGTACGTCAACGTGATAAATCTATAAATATAAATTTAAAAAAAAATTGACGTTTCTTCGGCAAATATAATTAAGACGATTCTACAATAAAATCTTTAATAAATATAACTGTTGGTTTAACACGTTCCGGGATAGTGAACGCCTACAGGCGTGAAAACAATAAAACATCTATTGTGTCTGGAGTAGTGTCTCGGAACGTGTTAATTATAGATCAGCAAAAGCCAGGCTTGGCTTACCTGTTTTCGTTCTCGTTTACTTTTAAGCTACCAATTGGTTATTATTGGTATCTTAAAAGTAAATTTGCACAGTTCAGTTAGCACTAAACTTCCGATTATTTGTATAGTCAAGGAATAATACATTAAAAATTCAAAGAGCATGGGTTTTCACAAGAATTATGATAATTTATTACTATGTAGCAGTGCAATAATTAATTATTTATTCGGTTCCCTGTCACATTATGTCACGCGACATAACATATGAATTGAGTTGTTTCGGGTTTGCTTCTTTATTTGAATACAGAAGTTCATCATCAATTTCGTGACAGTAATTCATATCATTTATTAGATTAGTAAACGTCATTATGTTAGTGTAGGAAAATTATAGCCATAAGTTCTCTAAAATTATTTAATAACCTTTGCCGATTAAATAAATCAACGGTGGTACCACAACACACAGACCCAACAAATTTCAAAATATTTACAGCTTCAAAAACTTCACGATTTGTTTTGCATTGCATATTTTATGAACCTGTGAGTATTTGGAAGGCAATTCTTGAATCTTTTTTACCAAACCAACAAGATTGTTTGATTGTAAAGCTACTTGACACGATAAATCGTTGCTTCTAAAAGCTAAAATCGTTGTAGAGTGTGCCAAGCTGTCAGTTCCGGCTTCTGATATAATTGATGACTCTCGTTAGCGCATTATGAGGTGCAAAGGAGTTAGCAATCCGTGTTACACCGAGTTTGACTGATAGGTTGAATGTATTTCATGTTTATCTATACCTTTATGTATTAATGTATGCGGTATTTATGTAATAAGAAGTATGTATGTTTATTGTGTTTTAAAAACCTTTTGTAATTTTTGTCGTCAAGCTTTTTCTTTTACCCCTCTATCACTTCCTTCGCGCCGCCTGTATTTACTCTGTATAGAACAATGGTTGACTGGTGGAGAATGCTTTTAGCATTAAGTCCGCCATATGTACCTTTTGTTTGTGCATGAAGTGTAATAAATAAATAAAATAAAAATAAATATCTAGATAAATCGTTAAAAAAAGTATAACCTGACTATGAATAATCAGTTTTGTAAAATTGTTGGTGCACTCTTACTAACGGCGTAGAAGCTACGTGGCGATGATGGAGGCTTTCAATAGTAGAAACCTCTCTCGCACTTTAACCTCCTAAAGACTGTCACGACTTAGCAGAAGTTATGTCACTTATGGTAGCTCTATTGTCTTGACTACCTCCATATTGCCAGTTACCTACATATTGCAGATTCAACAGTGCCAATTGTCACGTTATGAGCACAGTATAGTTTTATTTTATAGCCCTTTGTCGTATTGGCGTATGTTATGCAAAAGTTCAAATGATAGAGTTTGTTTTACGACATGGTTATGGTGTCAAATCATGTTATTCGATTATTTTGACGGCGAGTGTTTACTATAAAACTAATCACATCACGCTTTACTACCATATGGGCAATAAATAAAAGTTATTTATTGACAACTGACATCTCATAATAAAGAAATGCATTAGACGTTTGTGATTCCAAGTTAAAAGTACGTTAAACATAGGTAGGACGGTGCCATAAATTTTCAATAATGTTTTAATTATGATTGCAGCAACTCCTCAAATATTATATCCAAGAAAATCGCGAAATCTTAAAATTATCAACAATTAAGAGGACCAGTTACCTAACATTTCTAAGTATGGGCATGTTTTGAACCCTTTAATTGAGGTTGGCACATAAACCAGTGTTATTAATAAGCAAGACATAATTATTTTAAAGACAGGGCTTGTGTTATGAATGTGACCTCTAGTTTTGATGAAGCTTAATGGATGGCAAAAATTTAGGTGTGCTCAAAGCAAATACATTTAAATAATAACATTATATATGGGTGATTAGAGAATTATGCGTAGAAAGTTGGTTTTGATGTAACTTATTCGCCAAATGAGCAACGTTTAGTTAGGCAAAAAGGTTTAAAAAAATACTTTGGCATCAAATGTTTGCGGTCACATTGTGCCTAAACGGTAAACTTTCATTGCTTATTTGTAAGCAAATTACTAACAGCAAAAGGCTATTTACTTAATAACAAACTTTAAAAAGTTTCATTTCATTTTAGGCAGATAGATTAATATCTTATTTACTTTTTTAGGTAGAACTCATGTAGCTCACACTCAGGCCGAAAAGTTTTCCCATTTCTATTTCAATACGTATAGAAGCTAACGTAATGCATGTAATCCGCTTCTCTTAGATATATGGGCATCGCTCACAATTATAGTTTAAGTAGTTGTTGTATATGTATGTACATATGTATAATGCGCGGCTGCGCCCGCGCCGATTCCTAGTTTAAATAAACCAGTGCGTTGCAGGCGTCTAGCGTTTCACTTGTGTTCCGTTCCTATCTAACAGTAGTAGTAGCAGTTCTTACTGCGGTGTTGAAGACATGAGGGAAACCACCACACTATCTTCCCTAATAAGAAGTTTTTTTTGGAAAAAGCTTCATCAACATTAGCCTAGCTCTTAAATCAGATTATAATGAATAATTAAGTAGTAAGTCTTGGAAGTAAGTGCAACAGAGCCTCTGTTTAAAGAATAGAATAGAATGATTATTTATATGACACACACAAAAAATAAAAATAAAAAACAAAAGATATCAAATTAAAAAATAAAAATTTAGAAAATTAAACGGAATAAAAACACAAAGCCTCAAGGTGTGCCAAAAAGTACCCCGAGCCTATAAGCCTTCGATTCTCAGAAAACTGAATGGCAAGCCAAAAAAACTTAACAAAACCATACTCAACCATGAATTAGCCAAGCCTCTTACTACTAGGCTTATGGGCATCATCAATTTATCCATCACTTGGCTAATGTGACAACATATCAAGTATGTCGGCTCTCAGAATATTACAGGTTACGTAAGTTAGCATATTATTATCACATAATGTACTATATCTAATGGCCTAAGGGTTGGCAAGCGTTTTTTTTTTTTTTTCACAGCGCCATCTGGTCCCAAACTAAGCAAAGCTTGTACTATGGTAACCAGACAACGGTTATAAACATACTTAAATACTTTTTTTTTGTAAATACATTCATAATATACATAGAAAACACCCAAAAGTTTGTTGGTAAATAAAGCCTATGTGTACCTACTAGAGGTAAAGTAATGTTGTAGGCTTGATATCTTGAATTCGAGTATGATGTCATCATCGTCATCATTATCAAACAGGACCACCACAATTTTTCCCAGCGACCTGTTTTGAGCGGTCTGCATCCAGTGTGATCCTGCGATCTTTACAAGATCGCCTGCCCATCTTGTCGGTGGATGTCTAACGCTGTGCCTTTAGTAGAGTACGTAGTAGTAGTAGTAAATTCACGTATTGCAAAAAAAGCTGATTTACATTAAAATTTTAGAACAAGTTATCACATTTTAAATGCGGTCACATTATTTTTAAAGTAAACCATTTTAAACTGAACTATGAAGAATATCAATAAAAAAATAGTTATTAAGTATTTTACTTTGCCCAAATTTTAGTTTAAGATGAGAGCTGAACATGAGAGATCTTAGATAAATTGCTGAAGGGATAACAAACTGTACCAACGAATTGTAAAACTTTATATGCATAATGCGACCGGTAAAGTCTGACAAATATTCAGGTCCACATTGAGAAGATCACATAACATAATGTATCGAACATAGCCCGCGGGCTTAAGTAAGCTTTAAGTGGTTAATACTTGACTTATTAAGTAAAGTCAAGGTCGATGCGCTTTCGAAACTTTATTATCATTGTAGAGCACAAGATGACTTTGAGTGAGTCACTGATATGACCTGTTCTCACGATAATTGATGATCACTAGCCTTGTCTTGTGGATATGTCCGGAAACCACATCACGAATCCACCGTGTCAATTAAGTAATCTAAAATGAGGTTTGATGCACCTAACGCGTTGATGTCTTTTGTATAGTGTGTGACGAAAAATGTGTTTTGTTCTGGGTGCGTATTGCGATGCAACTTTGACAGTTGAGCAGCTCTGCTTTACTGTCAAATTAGCAATTCGTAATGCAATTTCACAATTATATTTATAATATAACAACAAAAATATTAATTTTCATACCATTGTAGAACTATTATAATATTTATTTTATTTTTATTTCTTTGTTATTAACTTACTTAAAAAAAACTAACTTCACTTTTTTTAGTAACATACTTATTTACTAAAAACCATTTACGTGTCTTCACCTAAAGAAGCTAGTTGAGCTTGTATGAAAAAATATAATTTAATATTATTAAATTAATAATAATCGTTTACACTGAGTGGGATTTGAACTGCCTGGAAATTGAACGGATTGAGTTGGATCGCAATACGACCCCAGTTTTAGTATAATAGTCCCCCTAGCCGATTTCGACTACGGTGGCCAGTCACAACGACTAACCGACTGCGCGGGACATATTATAGTGCACAAGTGTGTGCGCAAACACAGGTGCACTCTCTATTCTTTTCGCTCTCATAGCCCGATGGGACAGCAATCTGACACGACCGGAGAGAGATCAGGCGCAGGACCAACGGCTTTACGTGCTTTCCGAGGCACGGGGGTGAAACACCGCCAACTTCCAAACTCCGGGCTACCCTGAAAATTTCTGAACAGAAAAACTCCGGTACATATTTTTGGCCCGACCCGGGAATTGAACCTGGGAATTAGTATAAATTTAATTAATTGAGTATAAATGCAGCTATCAAATCGCTTCGGGACAAGCATTTACACAAGGTCATCCACCAATAACAGCACACTATCCGTCGCGGGAGGGGAAAGCCTCGCGTGTGTCACGGTGCGCGGGCGCCGATGAAAGTGATTACAGCCCGCGTTTTGTCATCCCGCGTAATACTTGTCTTATTGGATCATTGCTATTATATTTTGATCCATTACTACAACTGAATAATTTTATTATTGAAAAAATATAGGCGGTAGAATGTTAAAGCATTGGCTGGTATGCAATTAAGTTGGGGTTTGTTTCCTTGTTTTGAGTATCGATCTATAAAAATTAAATCATGTATAAAAAATGAAAATGTCTAAAAAACTGAAACTACATATCTAAAATGTAGGTGAACATGGGTGGACTTTATGCTAATTCGTGTTTTGTTTATGTTCCGCCATTTTCCTCACGGGTAAGATCCGAAATTCTCAACTTTGAATTAACAAACTGGTGAAAATTAATGCCAAATATCTTATATCAATTAACATTTCAAAACCCAATATAAAGATAGTACTCCTATGCTAATTTTAACATTAAGTGCAAGTAAAGGAACATCTTTATATCCGTGGGAACCGCATAAAATGTCTTTCTGAACTCACGAATATGAAAACCACGATCTAAGACAACCTTTATTAATTTAGAAGTACACATCTTATATTCAGAGATGTCTAGAAAACCGTGTATAACATTTGGTTAGGTTATAACTGACCTCCAGCAAATGACGGCACTGGTTGATTGATACAGATTAAATTAATATAATTGGTTGTAGTCACGATTGTTTAAGTATATTAGTTAAGCTAAGTATAAACCGTTATAAAATCTGAGTAGCCTGTAAATCAAAGATACGAAGAGGTAATTAAATATGAAATCAATCAGTGAAGCTACCTAGCTAATGGTCTGGAAAATGAACTTTTTATTATTTTTATCTTCGCGATTCTTGTAAACACGATAGTCATTGGAGCAGACATTATTTTATACTTCATCACACATTTTCCATTACCATTTACTATTTCATACATCTGAGTAATTTGGATAATTAAAGAGAAAATATGTACACAAATTTAAGAAGCTTGTTATCAACAGAGTAGATTTGTATATTGAAAACTTATTTTGATACTCTGTGAAAACAATGATGTCGTCATTTCTGTGACATGATAAAAATACGATTTTTAACCCTTGACGCAAAAAAGTGATTCACAGACAGACTCGTTTTTAAACACACAAGAAAGTGTCTCTTTTTGAATTTGTTTGTGGTATCGTAGCTCCCAAACAGATGAACCGTTTTACGTTTAGTTTTTATGTGTCGTAGTTTATTATTTAATTATGGATTATTCTAAGCCTACAGGTTACAAACTCGATGTTTGTCAAATTTTGACGTTTGTTACAATTAAAGCTATATTGTGTAATCCTGTGTAACAAAACTTGCCCTTCACATACCATCATTACCAAATGTTTCCCACATACCCGTCAGGGGCTAAAACTGTAACATTTCGCTCGTGAGATCGTGATGCGCTCAGACTTAGGTAATTATTTATTATTTAACTCGTAATTAAGGCAGGTCAAGAGAAGCTCCGTTTACTGTTATACAACTGGCAGTAAAATGGTCAGTAATATTTAATTATTATGTGCAAATCGATGGAAGATCGCAGTTTGCACTAAATAAATTTTAAGTTAGCTTACTCGTAAATACTATTACTTTCGGTTTCTCTAGAGTCAAGAGTATATTTTGGCGGTCTTTCTACCACACCTAATAAAAGCTTTTGATGAGTTAGTTTTACTATAAACTCGAAATAGACTGGGATTGCACCAAGAGCTTTAAGGCCCAGTTGCGTGATCAATAGTTAACTTAACTAATGTTAAATGTTGTTACCAGTGGTCGAATATATGCGGCTATGCGTGTTTTAAAGAAAAAATATCTTAACCAAATGTCAGAATGACTATTTTAATGAATGGTCACTAAAATAGTCATTATCATTATTATAAAGCCATAGGTTCAGGTATTTCTTATCATTATTATGTTATGCTATTTTATCTTCAACCGCAGTTAACGATATTTACCCCATTAGTTGAGTCAACTATCGATTACGCATCTAAGCCTAAAAGCTCTGGGTGCAATTCCAGTCTATGTCATTCGAGTTTAGAGTATTAAACTAACTCATCAAAAGCTTATTAGTAGTCAAAATTAAATAACTCCTTATTGCATAATAATATTAATAAATTTACAAATTCGTTTAAAGGAAATGAACAATTTAGGTTTCATGGACAGATCGCCAGAATATACTCTAGAGAAACTCAAAGTTATCTGCAAGTAGAAAATGAATGCCTCGTGCTTGCATGACATACTCTATTGTGTTACACCATCCAAAAAAATGTCTCACTTAAAATATAAAAGCTTCAGGGCTTTTCGTAACTCAAAGGTCATAGAAAATTGCCCAAATCTAGCACAAGCTATATTACACTCTACATTCATTATAATACTGTATTCTTTAGTTTAGTTTTTGATGCGCTAATTATTTTTGTAATTAAAGAAACTGGACTGGATAGTAATTGATTGTGATGCAATTTTGTTTGTCTTTGTGGGATGATTTATGAGCAAAGGCTTTGACAATAGCGTGTTACAATACTATGTATGTTTCGGGTGAGGAAAGAGTGGGTATTATTATTATGTTATAAATAATTTGGAGCGCGCTTGATGAGATGAGTTGACGACAGGTAAGTGTGATGAACAGATGCAAATTTTGTAACTGATACACTAGTTAAAGTACAACATTTAACATTAAATATCCCCCGATCCAGTGAAACTTACACGATACCAAATTTCGAGTCGATTGGACATAAGGAAGTTAGTCAGATCCCCTCATCAACTAAAAAAGGAGCTGATAATCTTCAAACGGCTGAAAAAAAATTCATGAAAAATGGCGAAGAACACTCGGGATAAAATTATATATGACCCAAAAAATCTACTCGAAAATCGGTTCATCAGTTACGATACCACACAGATACACAGACAGACACGTTAAACTTATAACAACCCACTCTTTTTGGGGGGTCGGGGGTTAAACATTAAAGCCTTAAATCAGAAATAAGATAAGATAGTGTTGAAAACGCTCGATAGTACAACTATAACATGAACACATACACTTCCTGTTTCCTGTCAAAAAATGTAATGTCAAAAAGGATGAGGTTCACAAGAATAATTCAAGAGCACTTGACCTTTCTTTTTCAAAGAAAACTATCAATTTAGCTACTAGTATTATTTAGCCTTAAAAAACAGTGTCCTACTTATGACTAGTGCTCTTTGGTAGCGCAGAGGCACGTTTAATAGTGCATTCGATCGCATTCACTGAATCATCTCAGTGAGGCTTCGTTAATGCACTAAGTAGGTTCTAATAAATGTGGTCGTATTGCATTAGTATGCAGTTGGTAACACGTTCATTGACTAGGTTTGTGAAATATGAGACATTACATACACGTACAAGACACGTAGGTATACAAAACTAATCTACCTTAGTATAGTTGGCAAGTAAGTAAGCTAGTTTAGCACGTAAAAATCCCACTGCTGGGCAAAGGCATAACCTAAAGCATGAGATGTGTAGCGTATATCTTTTAACAGTTTGTCTGCACCAACATTTGCAAAGAAAACTACGAGCATAATTCATTAGCAAACTTTTTCGTGCCGAATCGATGGATATCTACCAAAATTTTAACTTTTACACAAAATACAACACTACACTATAAGAATACATTTTTGACCGCCTCGGTGGACTAGTAAATCAGTTCGATGGTCGCAACCAAAGAAGTCCCAGGTTTAAATCCCAGGTTTAGAAGATGATTTAAAAACTGTCCGGTGTTGCTTACGTTCACTTTACTCACCAGTCTTCCGGTTTTTTCAAAACGTTTTGGATCGTCGTTTATTTTTTGGAAACATATAACAAAACCACAATCAGAATGCAACTCCAGAAACAGTTGTCATGTCAAAACTGTGATAACATCATCAAAGATACGTCTCGAAACAGGGGCTTCGGACTTCATAATGTGTGAAAGGGAGATAAAAATAAGCTTACGTTCTGAGTATTAGAGTTCAGAATCGCGACATTTAACCACCAACGTTAATCGATTTTAAATAACCCTTCTTGAGTTGGTGGCACAGTAAACATGACATGGCAGTAGGTGTTAGGTATCTCTCCTCACCTTTCCAACGGACAATACGAGTATTTGTGTAGTAAGTAGGCAGGTACCTGCGAGTAATGCTAAAGTATACTTTAATGTGTTATTAAGATATGTCTAAATATAGGTAGTTTATTAATAACAAACATATGTCTTTATATCGTATTTATAGTGATAGTGCACAGAAATCCTACGATCATTATCAGATTTTAACTATCTTTATGTAGATAGATAAATCTTTATTTCAGAAATAGAATTAAGGTCTGAAACATTTTTTATAATAGTAAAAATTACGATTTTTGAAGTCAAATTTTTTTTTAAATTAATAGTTGTGTTACTGTGATGGCACGTCTTGTACTGTGGTCACACACTGTCGCAAGCGCAGCTTTTCCTGTGTGAACTATGACCGTTGTGTGCGTGTGCATAATTGTTCTATCTGTAAGATTTTGGGCAATATCGAGAACAATTATCCGATATTGGTAATAATACCTTGATGCTTTTATTTAAGATTGTTGTAACAATAACTTCTGTGGGAAACAAAAGTCCTGGAATCAAAATTGTGCGTGTTACGCCATGTATAACTCGCATAAATCCAAAATCCCTTGACTGACACAAAACATACTTTGACATAAGTCTAGGTCTATTTGTTGTACCTATTCTACTAAAATTATTAATGCGAAAGTTTGTGAGGATGTATGTATGTATGTTTGTTCACACAAAAACTACGGGATGGATTATGATAAAACTTGTCAATAATATAGCTTGTACTACATCGGAATTGCTGAGCTATCATATTGAATTTTTTTGCGATCGGATATTTACGCGGTCGAAGCCGCGGGGAAACGCTAGTATTATTACAGTGTACGCGAATAAGCTAGTCACCGCCTGAGGTATGTGCTGAACATTTGAACTATACATAACTAAGCCATAGTATTATAATCAATACTAGCGGCCCGCCAGCGACTTCGTACGCGCGTAATTGTTTTACTCCGTTACCATAGATCGTAGCAAAAATATTTATAAGCCGATACGGATTAAACTATTTCTATAGCCTTCCCCAATAAATTAGCTATCTAAAAATGTATGTAACATATTTTATAACCAGACCAATAGTTCCTGTGATTAACGCGTTCAAACTTGACAAACAAAAACATCCAGTTTTTAAATATATGCGTAGAAATACGTATAGATAAATGTCATATTTTATGTACACACAACACGTAGCCCGGTCTTTAATCTGGTCAAACTTACACGGGGATAATATCGTTTTATTTAACAACGAAATGGAAATACTTACTACGCCTATCGTCAATCGTACATTTCTTTCGGGTGCTAATAAAAAGACCAGGCTACACTCTGTGCGCTTACACAGCATCATGCCACATACAGACTGTGGGAGAAGCGAATTCCCTCAAGTCTTCTCCCGCTACCATTTAAGAGTTTGAACTTGAGCTTTGTTTATGGTTGTAGCGAATACTCTACTTTCTTGAATTCAAATCGTAAATTCAAAGGGACAAATCTATGTAAAGATCTACGCCATCATCATCATCAACCCAAAAGCCGTTCACTGCTAAACATAGGCCTCCACGAAAAGTTGCAGATTGGACACCCTTCGACCACGGGAGCAGCGTAAAATGTCCACCGACAATATGAACAAACGATTTGCAATCTACACTGGACACATACCGCTTGATACCTACCCTGTTTGAACACAAAACAATATTATTTACTATTCTAAGGAATAAAATCTCTTCTTGAGCATTTTCTCGAGAGCCACATCAATAACAAACATGTGTCAAAACATTGTGTCTCAGACGTCATGTCAAATGATTGTCAAAAGTTATCTATACCAATAAAATGCTTTGTCCTGAACGACTGACTTATTGATTGACTGACTGACTGACTGACTGATGGATCAACGCACAGCCTAAACCGCTGATTGTAGAGACCTGAAACTGGGAGGGTGTGTTCTTTGTATGACGAAGGGATCCGATAAGAAAGGATTTTCAGAAATTCCACCCCTAAGGGGGTCAAAAAGGGGTGCAAAGTTTGTATGGGACAACCAGATCCCTTGGTCCAATCTACTTCAAATTTTGCATACACATTCTTTTACAAAATAGAAGGAAGACTTACTTTGTATTTTATTGAAATTCATCTCATAAGGGGGTTAAAAAGGGGTGCAAAGTTATTATGGGGTGATTTGCTTCGAATTTGATATCAATACTCTTTAGTGCTTACGATTAAAATATTTTTTATTTCATTTTTGACAGTCATTTGACGTATCTGAGACAGAATATTTGACACATGTTTGTTATTGATGTTGCTCTCGAGAAGAGATTTTATTCCTTAGAATAGTAAATAATATTTTTTTGTGTTTAAACAGCGGCGTAAGTATCAAACGGTCTGTGTCCAGTGTAGATTGCAGATCGTATGTTCATATTGTCGGTGGGACATTCTACGCTGCTTTTCTACAAACTTTTCGTGGGGGACCTATGTTTAGCAGTGGACTGTTTTTGGATGTTGATGATGATGGTGGCGTAGAACTTTACATATAATTGTCCCTTTCAATTTACAATTTGAATTCAAGAAAGTAGAGTAGGTATTCGCTATAACCAATAACCATAAACTAAGCTCAAATTCAAACTCTTAAGGTAGCGGGAGAAGACTTGAGGCAATTTGCTTCTCTCACAGCGTATGTGACATGATGCTGGGTAAGCGCAGAGAGTAGCCTGGTCATTTTAGTATGCGAAATAAATATACGATTGACGATTGGGCGTACGAAGTATTTCCTTTTCGTTGTAATATAAAAAGATAGTATCCCTGTGTAAGTTTGACTATTATACCGGGCTACGTGTTGTGTGTACATAAAATATAACATTTATCTGTACGCATTAATTGTATATATTTTAAAACTGGATGTTTTTGTTTGTTTGTTTGAACGCGCTACTCAAAGGAACTATTGTTATAGGTTATAAAATATGATAGATAGCTAATTTATCAGGGAAGGCTATAGTTTAATGCGTATAGGCTTATAAATTTTCGTTACGATCTATGGGAACGTAGTTAAACTAAAACGCGCGTACGAAGTCGCTGGCGGGCCGCTAGTATATTATATTTTTTTATCATTAGCACTAAAGAGTATTGATATCAAATTCGAAGCAAATCACCCCCAGAATAACTTTGTAACCCTTTTTACCCCCCTAGGAGATGAATTTCAATAAACTACAAAATAGGTCTTCCGTCAATTCTGTAAAATAATGTGTATGCAAAATTTGAAGTAGATTGGACCAAGGGATCTGGTTGTCCCATACAAACTTTGCACCCCTTTTTGACCCCCTTAGGGGTGGAATTTCTGAAAATCCTTTCTTATCGGATCCCTTCGTCATACAAAGAACACACCCTCCCAGTTTCAGGTCTCTACGATCAGCGGTTTAGGCTGTGCGTTGATCCATCAGTCAGTCAGTCAGTCAGTCAGTCAGTCAGTCAGTCAATCAATAAGTCAGTCATTCAGGACAAAGCATTTTATTGGTATAGATTACGCTATTGTAACAACAACATCATTACGCAGGGAAGGCGTTAATGAACCACAGCCAATTAAATTTATAGACAGGAGGCTATTACAATCTATCAATTCACACGACGATAAAGTCCATTGTTTAAGAAATACCATCAATGTTTATGGAAACTGCAACATTTTCGGTCACTTAAAACTAACAGCAACACAGTTAAATGCCACATGATTTGATAAAGGTATTTTAAATTGATATTTTTTTACAATAGGCCGAATATGCCACGTTTGTACAGTTAAATCAATCACATAGGTCGTTACCTCCAAAAATTTCTCAATCTAATTCACTCACCTACACAAAATTCATGATTTCAGTGGACTTTGGAATATAAAGGGTTAGCTATATTTATTTTATTTTGGTCAAAAGTTCGTTATAATTCAATAAAATGCTTCCATATAAAAGTAAGGTTACTAGTTTACCCGTACTCTAAAATAATTAAAAAATATCAGATTTAACTATTAATGTATTACAGTAAGAGGCTGCTTTACTAATTATAACTTGTCCAAGTATGTTCTGGCCAGTGTAGTCTTTCATACGAAATTTCGTTATTCATTTATAATTCATTGGGTTGTGCTTACTCGATTGTGAAACGAGACCCTAAATATTACAAGAAATAGAGTGAATTGGATTGTTTACTGCACTAAGTGCGTAAAAAGTGAATTGTCAAAGGGTTTTATACTTTATTATACTACACAGAATCTGCCGGTGACACAAAGAATCCATCTCACTCTAATGGCCTTAGGGTCAGTTTTTTGATCCGTAGTTATAATAGTAAAGTTAAACGTAACTCGTAACATCGTAAAAAAATCAAAATTTTTACGATTTTGTGTGTATTGAAGAAAAACTACCTCAAACAAATGTCAGAATGGCTATATTATAATGACCATTGGTTAAGGTATTCTTTTCAAAAAATACACAATCGTAAATATTCAACCGCTGGTAACGTAACTTTACCATTACTACGGATTAAAAAATTGGCCCATAGAGTAATAGAGTATTGCCGCTCGCTGGTCGCAGCAATTTCCCCAAAGGTCGTCACTGCATTATGCCACTAAATAAACATAATTATTGCAAAACACCTCCTGCGTTTTATAAATGGGCTATTACATAAACTTTAAGCGATGGAAGATGAGTTTTTTTTAAAATTAGATAGTCATACATTTGGCTACGATTGCACCTGATGTTAAAAAGAAAAAAGGTACTTTTGGTACCTGTTCATGTTTGGTTTGTTAAGCTACTAGGTAATAAAATTGAAGCTAATAGGAAAAGTTGACATTATATCAAGTGATAGGTATTTAAAGTAGTCTGTGAACCAAAACGAAAGGTAACAGATGAAAATATTATTGGTCTAGCGACGAAATGTGACACATTCAAGCACTTTGAGCTTTATTTTATAACGACAAATTAAATTGGTTGTTTTATAACGACAAAGAATAATTACAAAATAAATAAATAAATAATCGCTACCGCTAATGACTTAGCTACATGCTATTAGTAGTTGGTATGTCAAAAGCTCTTGCGCATCCGCTGTGTAGCGAATCCTTTTCAATATGACATGTGAAATTGTTTTCCCAGTTTATTACGAAGTTTTATAAACTTGTATCAATTTACTATGAGTGTTGAGGATAGGGAAAACCAGGGCTTTTAATGTTTCACAATTGAAAGCCCTGGTTTTCCCTATCCTCAACATTTGGTGTCAGAAGTGATCAATTGGAACCATGCCTACAACCAGGGCTCAAGCTAAAAAGTGTAACAGTGAAAGTGATAAAAATCCGGCTCCCGCGCCCCTTGCGCACCCCGCGCCTCTTGCGCACCCCGCGCCCCTTGCGCACCCCGCGCCCCTTGCGCACCCCGCGCCTCATTCGCACCCCGCGCCCTATGCGCAATCCGCGCCTTATGCGGACCCCGCACTACATGTGCACCCTGCGCCCCACGCGCACTCTGCGTCCCTCGCGCACTCCGCACTCCTAGCAGAACCCGCACCTTTTGCGGACCCCGCGCATCTAGCGTCCCCCACGACCCATGCGGACCTAGTGCCACAAGCACCTCACGCGCCCCATGCGCAATTCGCCCCCATCCTTCACTCTCCGCCGTGCGTGCAATCCACTGCTGCCTCTCCGTCTAAATCTGTCTCCAGTAGCAACACAATCAGGGCACAAAAGCTCGCCGTAATGGTGGAACATGCGAAAAAGCTTGCTCAAATTGAAGACCAGAGAGAGAAGGCCGCTGCCGAACGTGAGAGGATTGCCGCCGCTGAGCGTGAGAGGATTGCCGCCGCCGAGCGTGCGAGGATTACCGCCGTTGAGCGCGAGAGAATCGCCGCTGAGCGCGAGAGAATCGCCGCTGAGCGCGAGAGAATCGCCGCCGCCGAGCGTGAGAGGAGTGCCGCCGCCGAGCGCGAGAGCGCCGCCGCCAAAAGAGCGGCAGCTATAGCCGACTTAGAACTACAAGCGGAACTCGCAGCCATCGGTAGCACCTCGTCGCGCAGCGACTACTCTTACAAGGATGTGGAGCAATGGTTAGTAGACTGTAATGCTAAAAGCGTAGCCACAGAACAATTTAATTCAGTGTGTGCTCTCATTAACAGGGAACCTACTCAGGACCCTTGCGGTGTCCGTCCATTGGCATCTGAGTTGCGCCAGCCGCAATTTCATGCTGAGCCCGCGACCTTTGGTGTTGAAAGTGGTCCCAAGCTTCCGCCACCGACGCCGGGGCTACCAGGACCATCGCCGCAACGACCGCCCTGTTATGACGACTTTCGGACCAAGAACACAGACCTAAACAATACCATATATGCACCAGGTGTAGGCACACACCATTGCTATAATAATGATTGTTTTTTATACACAAATAAAACTCGTAATGACATATCAGGTACACAAGACAATATAACTTTATTGGCGAAGGCGATTGCGGACCTAGGAAAAAAGAAGCCACGGGTAAGTGATATTCCTAGATTCGACGGCCACGCCCTAGACTGGCTCCAATTCCGGCGGGCATACGATCAGTCCAAAGCGCATTTTGATTCGTGTGACAACATCACCCGGATTGCCGCGGCGCTTCATGGACCCGCCAAGGAGGCTGTGGCCGTGCTCCTCGCAACCGCTGATGACCCGGAGCGGATAATGATGTCGCTGGAAACCAGGTTTGCTCAACCCGAACACATAATCCTCGACCAGCTCACACTCGTTCGGAGTCTTCCAAGACTCGGTGCATACGAGGTGTCGAGAGATTTAAATATTTTCGCATGTCGAATCAGAAATTTAGTTGAGACGGTCCGATTTCTCCACCACTCGGAGTATCTTGCCTCTCCTGAGTTGGTCAACACTATACTGGGTAAGTTAAACCCACTAATTAGGTGTAGATGGGTTGACTACGCAGCAGCTCACGTCGGCTCTGGTGCGTGGAAACTTGAAATTTTAGCCGACTTTCTCGAGTACGAGGCCAAATTACACGTACAATTCGGATTGATTACGCCAGAGTTGACGTCTGTAAAAAGTCAGCCCATCAAACCTGTCAAAAATTATTCTATTTCGTCCGCGTCCGATGACGTACCAAAAAGTTCAGATCAATGTTTATTTTGTAAGGGTGGTACACACAATGTAAGTACTTGTCAGGCTTTTAAATCTCTTTCGTTAGATGACCGTTGGCAATGGGTTCTTGATAACAAAGTTTGTCGAAAATGTTTAAAAAAATCGCCTCACGATTATAAAAGGTGTAAGAAAAGCTGCACTGTAGAGGGCTGTACCATTTCACATCGACATCACACACTTCTTCATCGAACTCGTTCTGTTACGTTGGCTCACGTAGAGGTACAGTCAGCTTCATCCACTTCTTCTTCTACGACTGAATCTCAGTCGGACTCAGAACCAATTACCTACTCTAATGTAGACGCGCCTTTAAACAATAACGAACAATCCGCAGTAGTTGCCCATAGCGTCTCGCCTCCAAATTTATTGAACTCTAAACCACTTCTAAAGGTGTTACCAGTCACGATCACAGGAAGTCAGGGTAGTGTGGACACTTATGCATTGCTCGACGATGGGAGCTCAGTAACGCTTTTAGACCAGTCTGTAGCAGACTTAGTTGGGGCCAATGGACCCAAATCTAAATTAAAGATAGATTGTATAGGTGGCTTAAACCGGCAAACTGAGGTCTGTTACGTTGACATTAAAGTAAAAGGCCGTCATAGTTCAAACACTTTTGATATAAGAGCGAGATCAATCTCTAACCTTGGCATTTCTAGTCAATCTGCACGTTTAGACGACATGGCCAAGTATCACTATTTGTCAGACCTGGCAGACGAGCTTTGTTACGATAGCGCCAAACCCATGCTGCTTATAGGCGCGGATAACTGGCAGATAATGTTTCCAAAGGCTATTCGCCAAGGAACTCGTAATCAACCAGCAGCCGCTCAAACGCCGTTAGGATGGGTCTTGTTTGGTTATTTATCGCGCGGAACCAACTTTCTACAGGAGACGTTAATTTTGAATTTTGTGGTGATGAAATTAATGATCGAAATATTTTTGCCGACTGATGGGCTCGAGCTGTTGCCCTGAGTAGACGTAACCAGCTGCTGAATCTGTGGTGATCAGCAACTACCGGCAACAGAGCAGAGTTGTCGGTTATATGACCAACGGTAAGCCCAGTCACTTCAGAAACGGTCTTCATTTCTTCTGTGACTTGAAGAGTATCACGGGATGGTTCACAAGGCCACGAGTCTTCTGATAATAAGAGAAAAGGTGGTCCGGTTAACCAACGTGACTGCACGGAAAACTCGCCACTGCTGCGGGTAGCGTCGTCAGCGACGTTTAAAGCTGATGGGACATATCTCCAATTTTGAACTTTGGTGATTTCAGCTATTTCACCAACACGAAAAGAAACAAAAGATTTAAATAAACAGGCATCGCTGCGGAGCCATTTTAAAACGGTGATGGAGTCTGTCCAGTAAAAAATTTGATTAGGTTTTCGCGTATGTGCATCAGTAACGTACACGCTGAAGCGAGCAGCAACGAGAGCTGCCTGTAACTCCAATCTCGGGATGGACACCGGCTTTAAAGGAGCTAGCCGACCCTTTCCTCCAACAAGAGACAAGCTTACGCTGCCATCTTCATGAATGAACCTCCAAAAAGCTACGCAAGCGTAAGCTCGCTCACTGGCATCAGCAAATACATGAAGTTGAACTTCCTTGACATTCTTTGCGCTACCTAAATAGCATCGTGGAATAGAAATATTCTGTAAATTTTGGATTTCCGTAATCAAACTTTTCCAACCATCAATCAAATCATCAGGTAATTGCTGATCCCAATCAAGACCCAATTTCCAGGTCTTCTGAAACAACATACGACCTTTCATAATAACTGGAGTTAGAAAACCTAAAGGGTCGTATATGGACATTAAAAAAGATAAGACTGAACGTTTTGAAAATTTTGATGGTATTTTCGGAAGAGATTTTAAAAGCCTGACAAGTACTTACATTGTGTGTACCCCCCCGTCGGAAAATAAACTTCAATTGTGAAACATTAAAAGCCCTGGTTTTCCCTATCCTCAACAATGAGCATAAGGTTTATTTTAGGATAAGCTTTTGATCCGAGCGTTGTGTGCTGAGAAACCGGTTTTAATTAAGAAGTGATCAAATTAGGAATTTCGTATTTTTTTATTATTATCAAAATTTTACATCAACAGATTATGTGATCCGTGTCTTTATTTTAATTGGTTTTGAATGGATAATAATTTCAAGTTGAAGCTTTACAGAAAAATCACAATAATATTACAAAGCATTATCCAGACATTATTAATTATTATTTGGCTATCTTAGCCTAGCCTGTTAGCGTTGGCACCAAACAATTAAAAATTAATTTCGAACTTCATACAATTCTCGTGTGAAACACGCAAAAATGTTATAAGTTGCAATTTAATTTAATTAAAGATATAATTAAGAAAAATGTGTACGATTAAATCGCCGAAAAGAATACGTTGTGTGTTGTGTCAACAATACAAAGTCGCGAAAATATGGCTAGTCAGGCGGGCTATTGAACAAAGACATAGATAATATCTTATACACAATAGGTTATACAACGTGTTTCTTTTGGTATACCATAAATCTAATGTTAACATTACATGCTTTGTATAAAATGTTGCAAAAAAAAAACATAAGTATTCTCGTCCTGTTACCAATGTTTTTACTATCACCGCTATTTGTAAAAAAAACTCTAAGTAAATAATTAAAAATAAATTCACGAGAATTTAAGAATGTAAGCATTGAGCCCTCATTTTGAATTAGCACGAAAAAAGTTCGCTTAGAGTTCGCTTACGAGCTAATCGAAATTTTTTCGTGTAATAGTTCTAAAACGAATTTCACCCTTCAACTGAAAATGCAAGTAATCACAAGCTACTATACGATATGTAGTTCTATTATATTCTATACATACGAGTTTACGAGTTACGAGAGAGGAGTTTTTCTGTTCAGAAATTCTCAGGGTAGCCCGGAGTTTGGAAGTTGGCGGTGTTTCACCCCCGTGCCTCGGAAAGCACGTTAAGCCGTTGGTCCTGCGCCTGATCTCTCTCCGGTCGTGTCAAATTGCTGTCCCATCGGGCTATGAGAGTGAAAGGAATAGAGAGTGCACCTGTGTTTGCGCACACACTTGTGCACTATAATATGTCCCGCGCAGTCGGTTAGTCGTTGTGACTGGCCACCGTAGTCGAAATCGGCTAGGGGGACTATTATTATTATACATACGAGACAAGGTAGATTGCAAGAACATCGTGGTCCTGAAAAAAAAACTACTTTTCCTTCGAAAAAGAAAATTCGTTTGGTAAACATGAGACCACAAGACCTTTATTGTGTGAATTTCATCCCTTTAGATCAAAATCCTTACTCAATATGTAAATGACACAAAGCGTAACATTCAACAAAGTAAAAAAGAAACCCCCAAATCTCACCCATCGTATTTTTGTCTCATGTAATAACGCAATAGAAGATTATGTTTGAGATAAAAATTACGGGTTGTATAGTGCATTATAAGGCCAATAAACAGCCAGACATTGAACATAATTTTAATGTCTTCAAGATAACATTGTCATAGTAGCTGGTGAAAAGATCATTTGCGGAAATGTTTTTATTGAAATAAAAAAGTTGATACCATGATTTGCTAATTTTAACGAGTGTATTGTACCTATTGTGCGTCTGTACTATTATTTGTTAGTTACTCTATAAGTTGAGTATGTTAATTAACCTTTAACGTATTATTTGGGAAATAAACTTGCGCTAAAGGTACGGTTGATGTCTCTCATGTCTAACCACCATAAGAGCCAAAATCGCATGCACCTTGCGTCACTTTTTATTTGAAAATATTTCCATTTTTGTGACTTTTGTGCAAGCGTTTTAAGTTGAACAGTGGTTAGGCGCAAGAGACCTCGGCCATACATAGTAAATTCGTGTTCATAGCTTATTAGGGGTTAAAAATCAGATGTTTGCAAAGACAAAAGCAACCGCTCTCTTAGAAATCTTTTATTTCATTCCTTTTTTCTTTCATAACAAATTGTTTGGTATTAAAATCTAGTTTCGGATTTTAATGTACCTACATTGTTTTACTGATATATGCGCGGCCTCAAAAGAAACAAAATGTTACAAGTTAATTGAAATTCATAAAAATATACCTCATTTATATGAAGTAACATCAGCCCTAAAGATCATGTCAGCAACAACGGACTTTACATAACATCGTTATGATGGACAGACGGACAATTTTATGTAGACATCATTGTTACTGCATGTTCATTAAGGTGAGCGCACTTACTCGATAGGAACTTGCGGAGGCACGTATTAAGCTATACGGCAGATCTTACTTATATTATAAAGGAAAATTGTATATAGCGACAATGTGACGAGTGATTTTCTTTGATTAATGTTCGATTTTCATATGAAAATCAGCTGAAATTTATCTAATCTATCTACTATATAAAAATAAGTCGGGTTTTCCTTCCTGACGCTATAACTCCAGAACGCACTAACCGATTTCCGCGGTTTGGCATTCGTTGAAAAGGTCTCGGGCTCCATGAGGTTTATAGCAAAGAAAATTCCCATAAAACGGGGCCGGTGCGGGACGGGGCTGGGGGCGAAACGAAGTTCGCTGGGACCGCTAGTCTCTAATAAATGTGTTTTTAAATCAATAGATAAAAAATGTATTGTTTTTAAATGGATTTTATATTTAGCTTTATTTTTGTTTACTTGAATTCGAAATATTGACGCGAGTGAATCAAAAATAGGGCCCCAGCTCGAATAGGCAATACCTCTAAAGTGCGTGTTTTGGAATGACCAGTGTCGAAAAGTTATAGCTTACACTTTGAGACATTAAAAGTTATTAAGCTGTGATTGTTTGTTCGACACATTTTTAGACACTTGTTAAGTAACCAATTTGACGTCTTTTATTACGAGTGTGACATTTGATAAATATTACGGAAAATTTCACAAGTTGAATGTTTGGTTAAATAAAATTTATTGTATTAAATTTTAATCGACGTTAACTCAAATTAACGTTTCTATATAATTGATTGCGATTTTATGGCATTTGCTATACAAAAAACATCAACGCGTTAGATTCGGAAATTCTTGTTAATTTATGATTGGTTATTGTTGTATTTTTAAGGTGGATTATCTGTTTGATAGCTTTACTAATATTAATTATTTTTTTTATTAGCCAAAGAATTACATTAGGTCAAAGTACATGGTGCCCACTCTAGAATTTTCCCTTAGTCGTGGGCCCTTGTCTCTTTCGTCTCGGAGTTTATCTGACATTTTCATATTGTATTCATTCATATTAATAAACAGGTTCGGTACCTATTTTGGGTTTTCTTTTGAAGCCGGGGTACGTATTGCGATCTTGCTTTGACAGTAAAGCTGCGCTGCTTTTGGATGGATAAGCATATTACTTTCGTATTGCGATGTCTTAATTCCGACCTATTTCTTTGCCTCATTTCGACCAATTGAGTGAGTGAGAAAGAGCTACTATTATTTTTTCTTAACTTCGATCGCAATACCAATTTGTCGACTCCACTAGCTTAGTGTGAATTAAACTGCCTGGAACTGCAACAGATTAAAGCAAGATATACGCTTCCGGGCAGGACTTCTAAGATCCATCTACTACTAATACTATCTGAAATTCTTAGCTCATAACTTAAGTATGGTCCATCTAAGGCCGCATGTTCACTTAACATCAGGTGGAATCATTGCCAAATGTCTGGCTATCAAATAAAAAAATAAAAAAATCTATCAAATTAAAAAAAATGTTCCTTGCTCTTTGAAAAAATAATTGCTTTTGAACATCAAGTTGGCCTCTTTACGTTACGTGAAGTTTTACGTTACTTCAAGAGTACTTTATGTTTATTTTTCAGAAGAGCATGTAAGTACTTAGTGCACAAATTATACTGCGTGGCCAAGTGATAGTCACACGCTTAAAGTCAAGGGAAACAAACAAACCAAAAGGACGTCGCACGATCGCACGCCATAGTGCACTTAGGTATGCAGTAGGGACACTCCTCAAAGGCATCATAAAAGTACACTTCTAGTCCCTCAGTCACTTAATTTAAATTGAACAAAACCAGCGTTAAGGCGCCTGTCAAGATCCCTACACTTGGGACTGTTAGAGGCCTAGAGAATGCAAATATATGTACAGAATGATAGGTATTAATGTATCGCGGTAGAAACTACATAGGCAAATAATCTAGGAGACTAAAAACTGTGGTTAAACGGACGTGGTACGAACGACGTGTAGAAGTTTTTGTTTAACTGTATCTTCATTTATCATTTATGCTTTCTGCATTTATTTGTACTGTGTCTTGGTGGTGAGCGTAGTCGCTTCAAGGATGATACCGTCAGCGACAAAAGCTGTAATAAGCTTTGATGTCGTTAAAGATAGCCCGAGATGCATTAGGCTTCATTTTCTGCTTAATCACAATAATGCGATAATGTTTTTTGAAGAATTGTTAAGCAATTAATGACGAATCTATTCGACATGTTCTTAGCAAACGCATGACTAAATATTCTAAAGATGGTATGTATGCTCTATCAAAATTAACTCAATTATAATGAGATTTCATGTAAATTTTCCCCGTCCTAGGAATCTTTTATTTATTTGACAGTACTAATTATATGAAGACGGTGCCAGTGATAGTAACTTGTAAATTCTACTATTCTACTTATATTATAAAAGCGAAAGGTTGTGAGGATGGATATGTATGTTTGTTACTACTTTACGCTAAAACTACTCAATGGATTTTGATGAAACTTCACAATACAGCTTACACATTACAATAGAACAACTGCAATAATTTACAATTATATTTTTTTTGTGCGACTAGATATGTACGCGGGTAAGACGCGGGAAACTGCTAGGAAGACACAACAGTTGATTTTATATCGACAAAAATGCTTGTCAATCTTGAACGACGAATTAGTCACAGACGCTTTTGCTCCTGATAGTACACAGCGTGTTTACCTTTTGCAAATGAATCGAAGCTTAGCCGGAAGATAAAAAAGTGCAATCACATTACGTGTTACGATGAGATGCAACATGTTGGTATGTTGATCTAATCCAACCACTAACATATTGACACACTTGGTGCTCTTAAAAGCTACTATTAATATTCCTTTCATTAGGCTATTTAAAAAGCTGAAATAAAAAAATCTGTAGTCTGCACTGATCTAAATACCTGATTTTTGTTTGAACTACGGACGTGCAATCCAAAAATAAATGTGCATCCGTGGTCACAGACAGACCAGTGACCACAATTTATACAAATTGAAGATATTCAGGAGCTTCATTTCTGAGCTAGTGTGACAGTATATTTAATGTTGTTAGTAAACACGGCTGTAGTACTTTTACATTTCAAGAAATATCAATCAAAAGCTATATTTCATTCGGTGTTATTACTACTAGTTTAAAACGTTTCATTCTACATTTACTGAATGTCAATTCACGCCGAGCACGCGCGTCATTGCTCTCGGTTTACGGCCCATGTCGTGTACGAATCTCCCTTTCGCTAATTTACGTTGTTTAACGATCGACTTTTTCTAATGGCCATCTTTAAATAAACTTACTCGTGGCTTACTGGAATCTATTCTTAGAATCTAAATTATTATGCAATTTTTAGGGTTGTGTGGTCTAAGTAATGGTTAAACTCTTTGGTTTGAGGTAAAATGTTTGAAATAGTAATTAAAGAAGGTTTGTCCTCAGTTACGATATATAGTTTACCTATGCTTTTTAGGTTTTATATAGCTCATATATAATAAAAGAGATATATATAAATATATATATTTATATCTAAAAATACGCATTTCTTTGGTGTTGCGTAGCAGCAACATCAGTAGGTAATTAGAAGGCTTAAGATATCAGGAGAGGTTTTTGACTGGGTATTAGGAGGCGGAAAACCTTCGGTTCTTAGAAGGCAAGTTCCCAACCATCAAACTGTATTCCCTAATTTGGAGTTTTTATGAAAAATATCTACTGACAAGAGTGCAGCTCTAAATTTGATGTTGAGCTCATTCGGTTTACTTTTACAAATGAAAAGCAAACCGAAAATAATACAAGATAAAACGCCCTGTGTAAGTCTTTTCAAAACTTACACAGGGCGTTTTATAATAATGATTATAAGATATGAATAGATGGGTAAATAAACTGTACATTCATTGACCAATAGTTATTATACAATCCAGTGCGATCGATGATGATATGTATTAATTAGCACGTCAACTTCTGCCTTGATTAACGCAAACTTTCCTACCGATCATGTGATCATTTTTTATATTCAAACACTAATCTCCATGTAGTAAGGTCCAACTTAGCTAAAACTAGACTAAGAAGTAATTTATGTGAATGTAACGAGAAACATATCTTACACATCTGACTTGCGGTTGATCGATATCGGCCTAGTAATTAGGGTCTATGATTCTATTTGAGTAATTACAACCAATAATCCTGTGGCGAATGATTTACGCAAAACTGAAAGTTATTTCAGTATCTCCTAGGTTGTCTGGAAGAGATCGCTTATAGCGATAAGACCGCCTAAATTGTACATTTCCTTTAAACAAATTTGTTAATTCACTAATGTTGTGTGCAATAAAGAGTTATCTATATATCTAACTAAGTATCTCTTTTTTTCCTCCGTAGTACTTATTAACAGTTTTGCATACTATACACATGTTTCATTTTCATCAAAAATTTACAGTCAAAAGTCAAAACATGACCGCAAATAGCACAATGAATCGTCTCGTAGCAATTATTGTGTTCGAAAACGAGTATAATGGACATGCACACAGATTTTTATGGAGTGACCTTAAAACAGCTGCCAAAAGAATAACATTTTTTGCTATTACAAAAACGCACACATTTGGAACAATTAAAACAGTTACAAATAGAGCGTAATTAAGCGTTGCAAAACTCACCTCTGTCCGATTCCCACAGTACAACACAACAACGGCTAGGTTTGGTCACTTGTTGTCACACGAAAAAAATAGATTAAATTGCACTTAATCGCACGATGCACTTTCAAACGAAGAAATAACTACTCTAACAAACGCGCGACGTCGCGTGCGCACCGCGACGCAAAAACACCGCTCTATTTCAAATAACTTGTGAAAACATCTTAATTATCATATGTCAAGCCAACAGTATGATCCCAGTTCCTGCATTGTATAATCTAGACATAACACTAATATATAAAAAAACTAAAACCGTGAGTTATAACGGAATACACATGAAGACAATGCTTCCCACGGCGCTAGCGTTCGTTACGTAAAAATTGCACATAATTAGTAAAGTTTTTTAAACATTCGGACATAAAATAAAAATTGTCTATATTTGATAAAACATTGTTAGTTAACATGTTGTTTGTGAAAAAATACAATATAACTATTGTCGATTTTGAATAATTAAGCTTAGATAAAGGCAGAGGTTACGAAACTATAAAATTTACGAAAAATCTTTTTTATTTTTTTTCAATAAATAAAACAAAAAAGGTTTGAAAGTGCAAGGCGCGGGATAAAAAAAATAGAAGTAATACCGGTGCGTTTGGCTAGCAGAGCTCGTGCTAGCTAGGTGATGCGCGGCGCAAGACCCGTCGGGGACTGACTGCTCTCGCGCCCGCCCGCTAGAGGATGGGAAAGGATGAGTATGGCGCAAACTGGCATTGGTAGAAAGTTAGGAGATGCTCACTCCATGTCAAGGTTGCATTAACTAAAGGTATAATTTTGTTTATTAAACAAAAAAAGCTTGAAAGCTATTGCATATTAATTTAAATAAAACAACAGTAAAGCACTTAGTAATTTAGTATCAAAGTGACGAAATGGAAATCCGTTGCGTAAGAAAACGGAAGCTTTGCACCTAATTGTGGATGTGAAGTATTTTATAATGAGCACTTTTGAAGAATGTCTTTTTTGAAAATATCTAATTAACCTCGTAAATAAGTTAGATGATTTTCTTTTGTTACAACATAGTGACGCGACCCGCGACACCCAGTTTCTTTGAATTTAGTAATGCCAATTTAAAAAGACTAAGGTTTGAAAGTATAGTTAATGTATTAATTCCAACATAAGATTGATTTCCACTCAAGAGGCAAAACTAAAGTAAGGGATTAATTTAATTGATACATGTGGGTGTGATACCCATAAGTTGCAATCCCTGTCAGGAGGCCCATGATAACTAAAATTTACGGCTATCCATGACTTCACACACGTAAATATCCCGGAACAAATATTCGTCACATTATGCTGAGCCTGAGTATCACGATTTCTTTATTGATAGGTCGTTGGTAGGTATTTAGTTCAAAATTAAAATTCTGGATGTGATCTTATATTAGCACCGTATAATTTGCTCACCTATCATTTTTCAGCTTAACAAATAATATATTTACAATAAAATTGATATTGAAGGAATAGAACAATTTTGGGACACGGCCTACGTGAATTTGTATCGAAGATGTGTCTGAAAAACAATCACCGCGCGCCATCGCATTTTTTCTTTTCTAATATTTTCTCGCCAGCCAGTTTGCGCGAGCTGGGTGAACGAAGGTTGGGTTTCAGTTTTCACAAAATTTCAGAACAAATATTGATTTTCATGGTAAAAAAATACTACGTTCTTTCAACGGTGTCCTCTGTATAAGAACCTTATTTAATAAAAAAACAAACTACATAGTCTAACAATAAAAGACAGACAGAGTTGCGTACCAACGTTCGCATATACTTACTTAATTATACTTCAGTATTCGTCCTCGATATTAGTATTATACACATGTAGTATCGCTTGCACTTATCACCACATAGCACAAATTTTAGAGCTAGATAAAAATAAATTACAGGTAAAAAATGTTATTTTCTGATTATATTTTTTAAAATAAAATAGAATCAATTTCCGTATCCTGTAAAAAGAATTAAATAAATTAAGAACACTTCCGTTCCGTCACTTCCTCCACGCCATTACTTTTGAAGCCTTCATTCGCTATTTGTGCTTCGCCACTAAAGCACGTCAATTCTCGTTCCGTGCAGAATAAATTTAATAATAGTTTTTGTGATTTCAGTGATTTTAGTGAACTATCAAGATTGGATTCCTCGAACTCAAGACCCTTCCGAATCGTTAAACAAATACGTACGTCTGTGCGTAAATACAAGGTTTAAAGCACCTCGGAATTGTATTTCGGACTTTTCCACGCTTAAACCATTTCGGCCTCGTCTGTTCAGTCAATACGCATCGTACAGTATTTTGGTCTGTTTTGTGCGTAATACAAGGTTTCTAGCACTCGGAATTGTATTTTGGACTCTTCCACGATAAAACCATTTAGCTTCGTCTTCTCAGACTTAGCTCGACTGAACACGGCCGCTGCAGTCGACGGTCAATGGAGAAAAACCTACACATGTGCAACCCGCATGGGCGGCGTCGCATCTGCCCTTTACATCCAGAGCTGATTGATGTAGTCCTGCCACCAACACCGCCGCAGCCGTCCACGTCTCGTGATGCAGCTGGGACGGAGAGCGGTCGACGACAACACCAGAGATCAAGATGAAACCGGTGAGTCATTAAAAATCCTGCAATGAATGGACGTTTTCCAAACATCTGTGTTAATTTGTGTGTTTTCATCTGACTGAACATGGCCAAACCTGGCTACGAAAGCTAAAACATTTATTTAACGCCGCTGCCCTCGCCTACTGTGCAACGCGCAGTACTACACACACTATTCATCATCATTTCATTTTATTTTATTTTTACCGTCAAAGAAACTACAAAATCTGCCAAAGCAGTAAATCAGTCTGAATATGTAGTTTTATTTTGGTTTATGTAGTGTATTTCACTACGCAAACTTTAAAAATTGCATAGAACAAAGGGGTAGATTCCTTGTCTGACACCGTTGTTTTTTACAAGTAGCTCGATTAATTGCCAAAGGTTGCAGTTTATAGCCCTGCTTAAATTTATAATGGTTTTTGCAATTTTCTTTATAACTTTCTCGTCGCGAACAAACAGGTATTATTAACATTTAATAAAAGTTGGAATACAGTGAGTGCACCACGCAGATAGGAAGCAGCTCTTATGGCTTTACCACCAGCTACCGCCAGCGCCATCGCCAGTGACGTCCTCGAGCATGGGATCGCATCGGACCGCAACACAACCGCAGACTGCAGAACACGAGGTACGCTACGTGACGTGAGTCATTTGTAAAACATTATAGCATATGATCAGACACTATCAGGTGAAAGGTTATCTTTTGAGAAGATGCGAGTCGTACTTTATTAAAAGTCGATTATCGAGCATACACAGTTTTAAAAATTAGACAAGTTTTTCTTTTCCATTGCCACTTTAATATTATACAGGGCGTGATCTTCAATCTTCTTTCGAACACGTCGAGCTTATTCTTTTTCAAATTCATTTGATTTGAAATCATTAGAAAGAGTAAAGAAAAAACACAATTTAACCTCTAAAAACAGATGATATCTGTATTGTTTTATAACCATTAACCATCATCGACTTGACTAACTTTGTATGACAGATTTTGTTCTGTAATACAATATTACGTGTTTTGTAAAGGAAAGGAATACTTATTGAAGGTTTTTTACAATTTTCCTTAAGATTTTTTTTTATCCTTAGATTTTCTAACTTTTACAACAACAATTCAGTTGTTTTTTACATGAATATTTTGGTTAAATAGAGAAGAGTAGCAAGAGTTTTAGATATAAAATATTACTGTTAGGATGTTCGGTGCAATTCACCATAATATTTTGATATTATTAACCAAGGAAGACTTAAATTAAAACTGTGGTTTTGTATGCTTTTTTACTATTTAGGCTTCATGTATGTATTTATTTGGAATACAATAAAGACATCAAAAATAAGTTACACAATGCTTAAGTATAAGGATATCTAGACTTATTCAAAAAAGCTACACATCTTTCTAAGGCTCAATATATACACTTTTCCTTTTAATTCTAAACATTGACATGCTGCATGCATACTACAGACAAACGGAAGAGCATCAAGTCAAATTATTTTTTAGCCTTGCTAATTTTTTCCTTTTTTTTTTTGTTTAAAAACCTGAAAAATGTGCATGGTTTGTTTTTGTTTTATGCTGAATTTGACCATGAACTAAAGCGTACATGTAAATTTAAAAGACTATGATGCTTATGATCGTCATATGAATATTATACCGATTTATATCTTATCCAATGTTATTGGTGGTTAGATGTTAATTATAAATACTGTCCAGAAAATTAGCTGTGTTACTATGGTTGTGAGATTGTTCTGACGCCTCAACAACGGGGTAGGGCGCGGCCTGTGAGAACGGGTCAGCAAGCGCTCAGTGATTACAACTAGAAACAATAATTGTTGTCCCACAAGAAAATCTTCAAGTATAACATTTCCAATTCCCCCTACAAACTTTGTGATCACAGGGCAATGTTATCATTTGGAATCTTTTGGAGCTGGAATATTTACCGCATAATTTCGAAATACTTTCATTACGTAGGTAACATAGTGATAGCTGCATAAAACTTGTGAGAAGTAAACAATAATACCCACATTTTCATTTCTACAAATATTGCAATTCTGATAAATATAACATATGTTTATAACACTGTTTTATAGGAATTAGTGACGCGCTGTCACCCGGATATGAAAAGAAACTAACCCTCACGGATGTGTTTATCAACATTATTTTGACATTCTTTTGTAAATGCTACCGGCGGTCTATCGATCCCTGAGCGTTTAATTTATCACTCACTGACCCAGCGCTCATTCCCTGAATGACTGATCCATCATCAAAATCCTAGTGTTTTTGATACAGGGTTACGGTGTGTGATATTTGTTAATTTGGTACACTTAAACTGTTAATTTTGTACCCGTATTTTCTAATATTATTAAAATATGCGCCAAATATGCGTAGTGGTGATTGGACGCGGACGAATTTGTCGTTAATACATCTATTAGTTGTAAAAAATTTACAATTAACTTTTCAGTTGCTTGTTTATTCAAAAGTGTAAAAATAAAATATAAATAATTATAGCAGAAGCAATAATCAGGTTATTTATGTCATGTTCTGTTTTTTCTATCGACACTGCTGGCAGATACTAAGCGTAGTTTACTTGATGCCAGTAGGTAATTACTGTAACACCATTATCCCTTTTTTTGCCTAGATTTAAAGACTGAAATCTGTAATAGGTATAAAATAATGATTTTTCTTCAGTAAACTGTGCCGAACTGGCCATTTATAACATTGGTATCCTCTCTTCATAAAACCTGCAAGAAGTTGTAATAACAGACATTGTAATGGTTAATATGTACAACAACATGTTACAGCATTTTAGTATGATATTTGTATCAATAGATGGTATTGTTATTGCAAAACTAACAATAGATATTTATTGATTTCTATAGAACAATTACTAAGTTAATTTCAGATTACCTTACTAAACTAAGTAACCTAACCTAACCATAAACAAAGGATTTCAGTATGGCATTATAGAAAGGCAGTTTTATTGAAAATGAAGTTCTTTTCAGGATGTTGTAAAGGAGTTTATAGGCTGCGCACTAATTTATGTAAACATAATGTTACTTGAATATTTTATTCAGTAATATCTGGATTAACTATTCAATCGTGACCTCATTAGAACAAATGGGTAAAAAATGATCGTCTCATCGTTTTTTGTTACAACTCGTACTTACTTACTTGTACTTACTAAGAGTGTTTTCTTTTACAAATAATTTTTGAAATATGTATATTTTTTCTGATAACCGGAGTGTCTTCTTTTACAAAAAATTTTTGAAATATGTATATTTTTTCTGATAACCGAATTCTTATTCAAATAACGGGCTTAACTACTTATTTCTTCCAGGCGCGTCTCATGTGTTTACAATTCCAAAATGAACTATAGTTTTCTGATTAGAAAACCGTATATCAATGTGACTTTGCGGACTAGTGGAGTTGACATATCCGCGCACAGCCCTAGGCATCATGTCTTGACGTCCACAGCCGATATTAATGTCAACCTGTATAGTAACTTGGTTGAGCAACTCCAAAATACCCTCGCACGGGTATAAACCCGTAGTAGTTAACTATTATAAAATATTTACTGTAGACAGTACATTATGTTCTGTTTTTGCTAGTTCCTTGTTGTTAACCTGATAAAAAATTCTTGCTTAACGATTAAAAATCATACTATCACAAGTAACTTATTTGTTTTATATGATTTTTTGAAAGAATTGATCAAGTACTTACTCATAGATGATATTTCCTTCTTTCATGCTCTAAACATCTACATGTGTATAATACTAATATCGAGGACGAATACTGAAGTATAATTAATGATTAAACGAACTTACCTGTACGTGAAGTTCTATCATAATTATACGAAGTATTCGTCCGAAGATATTAGAAGAAAGTCCCACCCACCCGGTGCATACTTTTTGTGTTGACAAAACCCATCTTTAGGAAATATCATCATATTATTAGCTCTAAACTAAATGAAGGCTTCAAAAGTAATGGCGTGGAGGAAGTGACGGAACGGAAGTGTTCTTAATTTATTTAATTCTTTTTACAGGATACGGAAATTGATTCTATTTTATTTTAAAAAATATAATCAGGAAATAACATTTTTTACCTGTAATTTATTTTTATCTAGCTCTAAAATTTGTGCTATGTGGTGATAAGTGCAAGCGATACTACATGTGTATAATACTAATATCTTCGGACGAATACTTCGTATAATTATGATAGAACTTCACGTACAGGTAAGTTCGTTTAATCATTAATATTACTTCAGATGAAATGCATTATCCCAAAAGACAACCGACAGACATGCTACAGATGTTGGCTGACCGATGCACTGAATAGCTCCTAATGATAACCTAATAATCTCTGAGGTATAATCATTTATTGTTAAGGGCTGACACTGACTAGAACAACAAATAACGTACATATTTTCATATATTTACTAAATACCAAAACAAGCTGACCGTTTTAAACTCCATTCATCGTTGCTAGTCCAATATTGTAAGCAATCTTTTTGTAACTTTTAAAATAATATCTACAAATTAAATTCATTAACTATTTAATTTAAAAAGATCTCAGTGTTGAACGATGAATTAGCTATATATGTTGAAAGTATTGTGTTTATCTTGTTTTAAAAGGAATATTTTCGCTAAAAAGGAATGTCAAGATTGTTTACAATATTCGGCTAGTGAAGATAAATGGACTTAGTTGCGTAATGAGGGTGAAATCGCGCCATAGGTTTCCATAAACAAAAAAACATGGCTGTTTATAAGGTCACCTCGTTTTAAGTGCTAATATTTAAAGGGCCGATTCAGCACAATAAATTTATCAGCATTATCCGCTAGTTTTTGAGAAAATTGGAGACTAAGGGAACTTATTTTATCAGTTTTTTTTTATTAATGAATGTTAAAATTAGAGAAAAAGAATGTTTGGGCATTAAATTGAGGCAAAGCCGATGACGTTGTAAACTTTTTAAATTGTTAGGGTGCTTTCTTAAATAATGATATTGTCTTTGTTAAAACGTTCCGGGACAGTGAACGCCTACAGGCGTGAAAACAATAAAAAATCTATTGTTTCTGGAGTAGTGTCCCGGAACGTGTTAAGGAAAAGAAAATCTCGATTTCCCAAAAAAAATAAGGCTGTGTCCTGTTTCTATGATGTATACAAAGACACTGTTAAAATATTATCACTTAAAACGATTTGACCTTATACTTCATGTTTTAATTACAACATGAAATCAAATCACAAAGCTTAATTGGTGTTCTGACTGACAGCTGTACAAATAAAATTAGCATAGTTACAGCTATCAGCTAAAAAAAAAAACATCAATACAGACTTTTTATGCTTGATAACATTTTCAGGGAAGACTGTCTTAGGGTGCGCCTTCACGTTAGAGCGACAGCAGCGCGTCGCTCTAAGGCTGGTTTTAGTATCACGCGTACCGTCAGTAAGGATCGCTCCGCGCGGACAGATCTATACAAGCTTCAGGGAGCGTTTTAGAGTAATACGGAGGGGTCCGTACAGACGACCGTCCGCGCGGACAGCTCTGCAGCCATCCGCATAACGCGTCCGTGCCGCGGAGGTATCCGCGCGGACTGCCGCTTGCACGCCGCTGGCTTCAGTGAGCATTTTCAGTGAGCGTCACCTCAGTACAGTCATCAGTCTTGCGCCCGTCTGTACACCGCAGCGGTCAGGGCGATACTAAAACGACACACGCGGACGATCAGTCTGTGCGGAGCGATCCTTACTGACGGTACGCGTGATACTAAAACCAGCCTAATGTGAAGGGCTTACTGCCGTCATTTATTGACGCTGACGACGACGCTGACGATTAACAATTGACGACGCCTTTGGTGTATTGGTAAGCGCTCCTGACTATTACGCCGGCCGTCGCGGATTCGAACCCCGCAAAGGGCAAATGTTTGTGTGATGAACATGAACATTTGTGCCTAAGTCATGGATGTTGTATGTATTTAAGTATTTATGGGAGACGTCATAATCGTTGTCTGGCACTTCGTAACACAAGGAAGAAAATTCCTTACCACGCAACCAGACAATTTGTGTGTTGTCTGGCGCATATTTATATATATATTTATTTATTTATGTATGAAATTGACGAGCGACTGCCGCGCTGTTAAAGTCGCCGAAATGTGAAAGCGCTCTTGTACTTCCGCACATCTTGAAAACTTTACTTACAGCATTCAGTCGCTTAGTTGAAACAGCCCTAGGTATCGCAACATATTGACTCCATTTGTAACCATCTCACACCTCTGTAAGCCTTCCGTCAGCGGGAAAGCTCTGACTTGACGATATTGCAACTCACTGCATGATATTAGCTGTTATGTACTCGTGCTAATCATGTACTTATTCAAAGTGGACTTTATTCATTGGAAACTGTGAGATCGGTCTAAATGAGATCTGGGAAATATATTATTTACACTAGCTTTTGCCCGCGACTTCGTCCGCGTGGAATAGTGACTTCTTTCTCCCGTTTTTTACACATTTACCACTATATCTTTGCTCCTATTGGTCGTAGCGTGATGTTATATAGCCTATAGCCTTCCTCGATAACTGGACTATCCAACACAAAAATAATTATTCAATTCGAACCAGTAGTTTCGGAGATTAGCGCGTTCAAACAAACAAACAAACAAACTCTTCAGCTTTATATTATTAGTATATAGATTATTTGTTAATGAGGGTATTACATTAAAGGGTGTTAAAATAACTAACAATTAAATTTTCTGTGCACTGTCTAAAACTGTGATAAGTTTTGATGGGTGCGCTCTATCTCTAGAGCCTCACACATAGTCATGTCAATCGTATTATAAGAGAATGGTTGCAAATAGTATTTGTGCTTTATGGTACTTGATAAAATGAAGTTCTAAAATAAAAGTTCATTTTTCTTAATCTAGGGGTAAGTAATGATGAGTCTAACTGCTGGCAAAATCTACAGTGTGATCAAAGAAAGATCTTAAATCAGGATGTGTTTATCGATACGGACGTAAAAGCATTTTATTGCACCAATCGGCCCAGCTTTCGAACCGATCTCCTTATCGAGTCAATTTATGGGTCGGGATTGAACCCGTGACCCCGCTGTAACCGACTACTGCTCCTATGCATTGTTGAGGTCTTTATGACCTCACGATGCATCTGCATCATCTTAACACTTTCCTATAGGACGTGTTAGCACTTTATCTTTTTTTGTAGTTTGTAAGATATTGTAATCATTATAATGGCCTGAATAGTTAAATAGGTATTTTAATCTTAACGAAACTAATAAAAACTGTACCTATAAATTTATGTAAAGGCAAAACGTTCGGCAAAAAATTTCGATTTGAATTTTTTTTTGTATATTATTCAGTATTTTTTCTGTTTTCAGAAACTAACATTAGGTGTCTTTAATTAGTTGTCCACATCACTGGTACACTTATTCTGCTTATAATAGATTTGAAGTCAAAAGTTACAAAAAATAGATCAAGGTTACGGCATATAGTAACTTCAAATTATACGTAAAACTAATACGATTATTTTACAATAGTTACTGGTTTCTATGATTTCATAATACAAAATTATTGGAACCCAAAACATGATGAACATACAATTTTCAAAGTGTCTTTAATTAGCTGACCACCACAGTATATCTTCTATATACATATAATAAGACTGTAAAAGATCGATTTCTGTACATTGAAGATTTTTATGAAAAATTGTTACAGGGGGTCTTAATTACCGTAATAGAAACCAAAACAACAATTTTTAAAATTTTTGTCTGTCTGTCTGTCTGTCTGTCTGTCTGTCTGTCTGTTTGTCCGGGCTAATCTCAGAATCTACTGGACCGATTTTGATGGGGCTTTTTTTAATTGACTCAGCATCACTTGGAGAGTAAACTAGGATAGAAATAATCACGCCAATAGACTTAGGGGGTAGGCAGAAAAAATATATATATAAAAGAAAGTCGTGTTTGTTACAACACTTATAACTTGAGAACGGCTGAACCGATTTGGCAGAAAGTTGGTGGGGTGGTAGCTTAGAATCAGGAAAAGCATATAGGATACTTTTTGTCCCGCTAGACGGGGCCGGGGCTGGGGTAGCACGGGACCGGGACGAAACGGTGGGGAGGTAGCTTAGTACCAGGAGAAGGACATAAGATACTGCATATAGGATACTTTTTGTCCCGCTAGACGGGGCCGGGGCTGGGGTAGCACGGGACCGGGACGAAACGGTGGGGAGGTAGCTTAGTACCAGGAGAAGGACATAGGATACTTTTTATCCCGTTCGATGGGGCCGGGGCTAAGGCGGGACGGGGCCGAGGCGAAACAATTTAAAATAAATGTGGGTGGAAATGAATCTGTAAAGTGTTTTAATTCAATGTGTAGTGTTTCCTCCATATTGGTTTGTATAAATTAAATGAATATTTGGTACTTTATGGTACTTGCCAAAGTATAACAAAACAGTGCCATGAAAAAATTTATATTTAGATCCATTTTTTCCACACAACAAAGTAAAATGTTAGTAAAGTAGTAGTTTTTTTTGTGGCAAAGTAGTAGTTAAAAGTAAAGTAACCATATTATCCTATCAAACAAAGGAATTCCTAATCGAAATACAAATTGTGAACGTCCAAATAATCGGTATGGTCATAATAATTGATCACCTTTGATGTACCTACTACTTGCTTCTTATTGTTGTAATATGGCCAATTTTAATGATAAGTGAGTACTAAAATGTACTATATAAATACTTTATATCTTGCGTACTTATAAGTACTTATACTTAAGTATCTTATTTGTAAAATCATAAGCCTATAAATTAAAAATTCTATCCAAAGTCACTATTCCACGCGGACGAAGTCGCGGGCACAGCTAGTCTTCAATAAATAAATAAAAAAGATTTTAGTTTTGTTACAATTTTCTTCTCAATCAATAAATACACGAAAAACTGTGTCGAGATATACACCACAGGGTAAGATATGATGCAGCCGAGTATGTAGAAGAATTAGCCAATATTAATGAACGGAGTAGACGGACACATATTATGTACGTAAATATTCTAGTAGAGTGAGGTACGGCTGAGAGTCAATTGTTTTACGGGCCCTTCGCAACAATGGGGCCCTAGTTTATGTGCCCTAAAGAAAGTACACCCACGCTGTCTAAAAGATGCTTAACACTGGGTAGCATATTAACCAACTACCAATCTCTTGTTGTAAGCTTTTCGGGAGTTGTTATTTACTACGTATAGAGATGCTATGCCAAGCAAGTGATGTGTCGCATATTAAGACCCATTTAAACCAGACGAGCAAATGCTCATTCTATCCCCACTTCATCAAATTCTTCTACCTAAAGCTCGTTCGTTGTTCTATTGCATTATTCTATAGAATATTCTAAGAACGCTCGCTCGATATTTTGGTGTAAAACGCTAAAATCGAGCTTCCGTTTAGAACAAAAGAACAAGAAAGAATGTTCTTGTTCTAGCTCTAGTTCTTTGTTCGTTTGGTCTAAACCCACCTTGACGACAAGATTGTGACGTATTCCTTGAAATTTTAATTTCAAATATGAAACCGAAATAGGTCAATGAAGCTGTTGAAGATTCGTTGATTAAATGCTAGTGGAACTAAACTTCTACTGGCTCAGATAGGGGCTGTAAAAAACGCAACCCAGTACAAAAATGTTTGGCTTTGTTATTGGTACTTGGTGCCACTTCTCGTGCAGAACACAGAAAAATTTTCACCGATCGAATTTTCTTTTTCGAAGATAATACAGTTTTGTATCAGGGTCACAACTTCTATACATTTCGATTTCTTCCGTGCAGCAGTTTTTTAACGTGTGTATTGCTACATGTTTTTTTCATTAAAACGGTCAAACTCGTAATTGAATCTAATATTTTTACACGAAAAAAGTTCTATTGACGCAAGAATCGTTGCCCTGATCCAAATCGTGTCTGTGCATCAAAATTAAGTTCGTTAATATGTTGACGATTTTGTTGATTATTGAAATAAATTATTTAAGGTAGTAAGAATGTAGTATAGGCCGACTAAAGAATACTACTTAAGCCATCGCAAATTCTTATGGATTTGCCAATACCATAAATATGCCATTAATGGCATTGATTATAATCACACAAAAAGTTCACCATGGGTCACCATGGATTACAATCATAACACTAGTGATAAGGTTACCTTATCCACAGAATACCTTAACACTGTAAGCTAAAAGTCTACTTACGCACAGGGCCGTAACAGGGGCATGCAAGTCGGGGCCCTATAAAGATTATGGGTAGGTTATTATATAGTAAATACATTTTTACGTAAGCCATAACAAAGCTCTATCATAAATATTATGTTCCAAATCAATAATGGAAATTCATCTCTAAAATAGGAATCAATTGCTGTTCGTTAGTCAGGCTAAAACTCTAGCTCTGCGACTGAACGGTATTGACTAAAATTTAATTAAAAATATTTTACAAAATTCCAGCGAAGTTTTAAAGGAAATGTAAATAAAAATGATAAAAAAGGTTAAAAATATCATTTCTTTAAATCCAATACAAATGGCATAACTTTTGACACAACTCAGTCTGCAGACGCAGCTAGAGTTTGTCTAACGTGATTGTGTGATTGTGATTATGGTAACATTCTAAGTGTGATTGTGATTATGGCAACATTCTTAAGATTTCAAAGGCACGACACACCTAGGGACGCAACGTTTTTAAGATGTCAAAGTCACATTTCACCTAGGGACCCAATTCTGCCCTAGTTCCGGCCCTGTGCAAGGCAACATCTGCGTCTGATCTCCATAAACAAGCGCGACGTTGAGCAACGGTTCCCGGTTCAAGGTCGGCTGTCCGTCTGTCCGTCCGTCAAACGGACACGCGACGCCGCCAAATGCGACTCGTTAAAGGGAATGTGTTAAGTGCTAGGTCGTTAAGAATAGCTTATAGAAGAGTATGTTAGTTAATCGCAGCTCAGGCTACGTAGCTTTAAAAAATAGTCTAAAATAAATAGAGATTCTTTAACAGGTGTCACATATTGGGCTTACATGTATTAATCATTGATATCCAATCAAGGCGACCTATCTCAATTTAGATTACCTATCGGCTTGGGAAATTTATTGTAGTGCTCAAGTGTGTGCACAGAACACAAGGGCACTCTTTTGTTCCCTCTTGCCTTAGTCCATATTAAGACTCAATAGTAACTCCAATAAGTAAATCTAATTTATACATAATAACGATTCACAAAAGAAACTCCAGGCTGGTCAATTATGTATTGCCAATAGTTCTTCCCCTTAACAATCTCATATGATCATAATTAGCGTAAATAATAAATTCTTCACACCTATCATTATATCTGCTGCAACCTTATGATGAAGCAACGATAAAATTAATATCAAAACAATTTAAAAGCATTGTGGTTCTAGATTGCCCTGTCACCGCCAATGTCACAAAATTAAAAGTAAGAAAAATAACAGTTATTCCGCTAAAACTTTGTGGGCCTGCCCTTGTGATGTAAATGACGAATCGTGACTCTTTCACTCGAGTTTTTCAAGTCAACAATTTAGTTTAATTTTGTAGGAGACAGAGCTTTGTGCTAGTAATAGCTATGTTGAGAGCTCACCGCGACATTGCCAATTGTATTTTAGCTCTTAATGCGATGCAGTTGGGTGCAAAATAGTGCCTTGCTATAAGAGTGTAGAAGACAAATTGTTTAGTAGCTCACAGACCACAGATTCACTCGGATTTCGCAAACAGCATCAATGCCAGGAAATGAACATGTCTTATTTATTACAAGTACACTTTAGTAAACTTATATCATGCTTTCTTATAGAACTTTCCTTTTCAATGTCAAGATGCATGATGATAAGAAGCCTTAATGTTTAACACCTATACTATCATAATATTTTGTTTCTTTTTAAATATATGGGTAGAATATGGGCACAGGGCCGTGTTCCTGATCTAACGTCAATAGAACTTTTTTTCGTGTGATAATTCGATTAAATCAAGCAATATATCCACACGTAAAAAAAAACTACTGCACGGAAGAAACCGAAATGCACAGAGATCGTGACCCTAAAAAATCATCAAGAACAACTTTTTCTTCGATACTAAAATCCGATCTGTGAACTTTTTCCGAACCACACGAGATTTGCGGTCCATGTAAGCCCCTTCTCGTGTTCACAAGCAAGTTTTATTTGTGCTATAATTAACCTTGTCCAAAACTATCATCGGGAAAGTTATACCAACTCTTTCCTAACTGAGCCATCGACGCCTACAATTTGTTCGCTATAACCATCTCAGTCATAGTAGAAAGCCTGGGAACCCCGCCCGGGCAGATACGATCGCGCACGCGTCCCCTGTCGTTATGTCCTTTCAGTTTGTCAGTGAGAAGAACCAAGCCAGTGGCTGCCAGCAACACACTTATTTTTCTGCGATAGACTAAATATACAATTTGCTTAACACGTTCCGGGACACTGTTCCAGACACAAAAGATGTTTTATTGTTTTCACGCCTGTAGGCGTTCACTGTCCCGGAACGTGTTAATTATGAGTGCTGAATAAAATATTCTATTCTATGCTACTCTTCAGATACTTTATAGGGCACTATATTCAATTGAGCTGCTGTTTACGAAGATTAAGGAGATTGATTGATATCATAAAGTCCTCGTTTGGGAATCACATTTTAGTTTCACAGGCGATGAAAGACAAATAAGTTGATGATTTCCTGTGTACATAATAACGAGAGAGTGATTTTAATCGTAACAAAAATGATTGCAATAGATGGAAAATTAAAAACTTCATCATCATCATCATTATCAGCCGAAGGACGTCCACTGCTGAACATAGGCCTCCCCCATGGCTTTCCACAACGATCGGTTGTGAGCGGTCTGCATCCAGTGCGATCCTGCGATCTTTACAAGGTCGTCTGTCCATCTTGTCGGTAGACGCCCTACGCTGCGCCTTTGGTCGAAGGGTCTCCAATCTAGAACTTTTCTGCCCCAACGGCCATCAGTTCTTCGCGCTATGTGCCTAGCCCACTGCCACTTGAGCTTACTGATTAGCAGGGCTATGTCCGTAACTTTAGTTCTTTTACGTATCTCCTCGTTTCTGATTCGATCTCGTAGAGAAACACCGAGCATAGCCCTCTCCATCGCTCGTTGTGTGATTTTAAATAACCACTACAGATGACCAACCTCACGCATAAAAACATTTAGCTTATATCGTACTATCTTTCACAACATTACATGCTACCTAAAAATCCAACACAATGTAATAGCCATCATTATTCATAGGATGGGTAAGTAAGTACTTACTCGCAAGCAGGTGCATTACATACAGTTTCCTAACTATAAATTAGACATCTCTAAAAAGTTTTTGTTTTATTTTAAGTCGTACATCATCTCAAAGTTAATTTGCATGTTGATTTAGACTGTGATTGTAAATGTGCTCGCTGCACCTAGTGCTTAAACTTGTGCATCTCTACCTACTTAAAAACAAATAATATTTTTTACGAGTTTCTAGTAAGCATCTCGCCTGAATATTATGTTGCAGTAATAGTTATTAAATCTAAGCAAGACAAGAGTATTTTCCTCCCTGTGTAATAGCTGGTCTGGTCACAGATCATTATTAGTCATTACGATTTCTATATACCTACTTAATTTTAAATATAACTGTAAATTGATACGATCTCTACTCTACCGCTCTACTGTAAATCTCATACCGCTCACTTATAAGCTATGCCTACAATAAGTAGCATGTACTTAAGTGATGTTTGTGACGGACTAGTAACATCCTGTTCAGTCTTACATTGAAAATAACAAAACATATGAGGAAATTTCAGCTGGCAGCGAATCTCAATCCATAGCCGAGAAATTACTAGAAATAGTTATATCGATCCGAAACGTAGGTATTAGTGAATACCAAGTTGCAGTTGATATACTTTTCAGTAGCAACCCTAGCCAACAAATTGAACAGTAGGCGTATTACGCAAGTGAAGACACATGAGATGCTACTCATATCCGTATAGCCTTCTGAAAGCAAGCAGCCCAAATATAGGAATTATAAATAATGAGAAATCACTTCTGGGAGGATAAAATGGTATATTTTTGTTTAATTCTAGTTCACATAGACTTGAGTGGTAGGCTTTCATAGTGCTTATAAATTGACAATGATGTTACTAAGTCTACCAGACTCCGATCACATTGGTAAGAATTTAAGATCGATAAACTTGCTTAAAAAGGGAAACAATGACAAAAATAAAATATAGGTATATTTTAAAATGATGATAGTACCTATTTCTTACCATTTTAATGTTTGTGGTACCTATTTCTTACCATTTGAATTTTGGTGGGAATTTCAGAACTTGCTTGTGCAGACCATTTAAAATTCGATCGTGGACCACATTTAAGGGCTGCTAAAGTTTTAATATAAAAGCCTCTATTTAATTTTATAAAACTTGACATTACTTCAGAACCAATCAATGAAAAAATATGAGACTCATTTGCGTGTCGATATGGCACAGCGTATTAATTACTTGAAGGTTTTTAGAATAATGTTTGCGTGACAGTTAATATGCTTACTAATTACTGTGCGAAGTTACAACTTCGTTCAAAAACAGCTTTTATCAGGGCATACGGCCCAAATCTATGCGCTCGACATCTTTGCGTGTTTGTCTAGATAGTGAATAGCTAAACTCAGAAAGAATGCTCTCAATTCGTGAACAAAAACGTGTTTGATATTATTTTACTCGCCTTCCAGATGTGGGAACGGAGAAGTAGTGATGTTTTGTTACAAGATGTCGATGTTTTTGGGACAGATAATGATAGAGACTATTATCGATCGATCGATCGTATTGTAGCCTGGAAGTGCGATGCTCTCTATTTCCCCAAATCAATGAAAAAATATATAGTGATTAAAGCTTATTATATTTAAAAGCCACAAACCCGCCGTAGTTTATAGCGGCAATCGATACATTTCAAACGTCTTCTATATCATAAGATTTTTACGAAATTTTAAGTAGGTACTCATTTTTTTTAAAGCAGTAAGAATTGCTTTACCAGTTCAAAAATTGTGGGAAAGCATGTCGTAATAACATTAGAAAACAATATTCTTTTATCGACGCGATAAACGGTACCGAGGCGTGCATATTAGGCCTATACCGGCGTCTCTTTAACAATCGACAGCCATCCAGCAGATTCCCATCACTACCCACGAAAACTATTCACAGGCGCTGACACGGATCCCGCTGGCTGAGCCGCGCGTAATCATTGTTATTATGACATTTCTGCGCTTGCGCAACCGCACGGGAAGACGAGCACGCGCTTTTTACTTCACTTACTGGCTTTATTAGCGATTGTAAGGCTTGGATTGGGTGTTAAGTTGTTAGTTTTGGGTTTTATGGGCGGGGGATTTGTAGATAGATATGATAAGGTGATGGATCGCGTATAAGACAGTAATGTCACAGACGTACGACCACTGTAGGTAGCCGTATAACTTAGTTTAAGAACGGAATACAGTGAAACCTATTTACAGGAATTATTATTTCCGTAGTTTTGATATTTTTATCCTAATTTTTTTGCTTTGGAAACCAAAATTGGGTATGTTCGGATATCATAATGAAAACTTTATGAAGGCTCTATATCGTATTCACAAAGCAAGCCAAAGAATATTTTTTTTATGACCAATCTGACACATTAAACTTTTCCCTATTCAAACTAAAAAAGATATGTACCTAACAACTTTATACCCTTAAAAGGCCAAATTACCAACAGGCTATTGGTTATAATGCGTATACGCACTTATGACCACATAATAAAATGTTATACGTTGAGCAACCAAACCTTTAGTCGTTGTACTCGCTATTATCAAAAACAATAGAGAAAATAAACGATAGGAATGTGATAAATGTGGGCTACTGTGCCATATTGCGTCGGTTATTCAATCGAGTAATAACAGAGGCACTACCAAAACTGCGTTTATTTTCGAATGAACCTATCCCTTTCACGCACAAAATCATGTTGGCACGAGTGATAGAGACAGATATTTTCGAAAATTCAAACATAGTGGTACAAAGTAAGGTCCCAGAATCGTTATTACAACTAAAACAAATTAATAACCGATGTGAACGACGCCTTAGCAATAACAATGCAAGTAAATGATTGTCGTAAGTTATACAACCGGGGATTATGCTGATCTGCCAATGACATGACGCTAGCAACTAGGTAAAGTTTGAAATTGGTGTGATATACGGCAATGGATATCGATAAAAGTCAAAAGGTCCAATATCTTGGATGAGTTAGCTATATTTCAGATGATAATGAATCCGATGAAGAAAAATGTGTCCACACATAGATATCCATTTCTAGAAATGAGCTAGCTAGAGATGAAAAGTAAATATTTTTACTGCACCCTTTTCCATCTCTCTACATTGACCTAAAGGTTTGACTGGCAGATAATGCTTTTAGCATTAAGTCTACCACTGTACAACATAATCTATATGTGCAATACAGTCTTTAAATAAATAAATGATAGTACCACGAACGAACCTGAAATTCACTTATATGTACTTTTAAGAAGGCTCCAATAGTAGGTAAATGTTAGCGGCGGGTCTTTTGATATCGGGAAACAGATGGGATTTTCAATGGAAGCTAGAGCGTTTTCTTTTCAAATATACGTCAAGTATAAAGTATTCAATCAGTGTGTGTTACCAGTGATCATATAGGTGCCTACTGATCTGAAAGTTCCGAAACATGGTATCTAACTATCAGCCTCCAAAGCTTACCATAGATGATTTTGACTGAATTACAGTCAGTATTTTCTTTGACAAACAAAAAGCTGGATAAGCAAACATGCATATAGCAGGTAACAGTCAAATAAATTAGTGGCATGACAATGCAATTTCTCAATTTTTATAAAGCACACAACGCGCATTACAATAACTTGACTATGCATAATCTGTCATCGTGCCCTCAAAAGTCCAATTGACCATTATTAATAAGCATTGCAAAAATGCATTGCCCATACGCGTTGGCGTTAAATTGCCCAATATCCACTACAAAGCCACTAATGAACGAATTTGCCCACCATTGTGCTAAGATGACCGAATTAGAACCATTGAGGCATTCCCAATTTCACTTTGTGAGCTTGTGGGCGTATTTTTATTCTAATTAGATGATTATATTGTTAAACTAAATGCGCCCTTGACACTCGTGATGAAATAGATCACTTTCTATAGGTGTATTGTGTTGTAATGTGAATTATCGTCTCCTAGGTCGATGTGCTTTAATTTATACTTAGGGGTGTTATGAGTAACGGCATATAGGTATTGGTGCTGTAATTATTGAAGGAAAAAGAACTCTTTTACTTGACATCATAATAAGCACACAGATCCTTCGTAATGTAAGTATGGCTCACATCTCCTTATAGCCATTTGATAAAGGCCTCGGTACTAACCTTCTTACTTTGATGCGTCTAGCTATAAAGATATTATTTGTTTTTGAAAAATATGACACTGTTCCCACTAGACCGTTCATCACTGACCAACACCGTCGCTAGTCATGCACGGAGCGAGTCAGAATACGCTCTCGTTATAACGGTGAGACAGAACACTGTAGATCCGTTTAGTGGGCAAAGAAGAGCATATCGTGTTGCTTTTCGTATCTGATATGCTTCTAGCACAGTCATGATATGGTACGGTGGAGTAGTCCCAGACCTTAATTGCCAAATGTCAACGCTTTAATACGCTTAAACCAGCCTAATGGAACCTACACACCTCGGGGCACCCTCGGGGTCATTGAAGAATGACAATCACTTCGTTGACGGCAACTTTTAACAAAAAGTTATCTAAGAGACGGCAATTCAATAAAAAAAACGACACCCATCGACACTTTCCACATGTGTCAATTTGCCAAACACCTTTAGGAATTAGGCACGGGTAACGTAACGCATTTATGAAACTTTAACTTTAACACTACCGATTAAATATGATTTGCTTGTGACATGTCGTAGAACCTTTGAAATTCATTAATAATGATGCTAATAATTGATAGAACCACGGGGTTACTTTGCGGAAATTCATTATTAAGTAGAATTTTATAAAATTATTTTGCTTTAAACTTTCTACTAAGCGGTTTGTGTTGTTAATTGCCTGCGGCGTCGCTTAGCGGATATATAAAGCAAAATAATTTTATAAAATTCTACTTAATAATAGGCTTGGATTTTACAAACAGTTCATAGATATTTCTATGATTTGAAATTAAACCAAAGCGTTGCCGAAAAAGAAAAGAAAATACTTGCTTCGTATAGTGCAGCGTCATAAGCACTAATAGAGAATTACAGAAGAGTCAATTTGGTCGTTTCTCTTTCTACCTTTATTACTAAAAGCTTAATGCTGTCTAGATTTTGAACTGTATTCAATTTTGACCTTCATTGTATAGAGCTGATAATATTTATTTTTATTTATTATGGAGTAATAATCATTATATAGAGCTGATACTAACTAGGAGTACCTATAATCTTGTCTCAACCATAAAATTTATATTCCCAAATGGTTAATATTTATATGGTCTCAACATATGTGTTAGTTAGATGAACCATGGTGCTTGTTTCTAATTTATCAAAGGTGACGAAGGTTGCAAGCCCTTTTAACTACCGACGTTTAATGTTTAATTGCAGTTAATTGGCTAAGTACTACAACGAAATGTGAGTATTTTCTCAAGGGACCGCAGTAAAAACTGTGGCTAAGCGGCGCTTACAACATGCGTGGTTGCAATAGGTACCTGAGTTGTTAAAGGTTCAATGCAGGAGACAGTATTTACAAGGCATCGTTACAACTTTACTACCTAATAGTTTCTCAATATTATCGATGAAGGTCTACATAAAATATTAAATAATATTAAGGATGAAGAGTATCTAAAACAAATGTAAACAGTATTTTCAGGTGTAAAGGTAATACCAGAACCTATTTATTGTTATTTTGTAACAAAGGAAATCGAACCAGCAATGTACCTATTGAAACAAATGTGTCCAGTCATAGAACTTGTCATCCTCAGTTACCACAACGAGTTAGCGACTTGATATAATTGATTAGGGATCATATTTTTGGATTACTTTAACTTTGAGTTAAAGCATTTATAGCACTATGACTAGTTCAAGGTAACAGGTAACAAGGTATACTCCGTAGATTTATTAATTAAAATTGTTGCCCCTATTACAGACCGCAGACTGTACCTCTATATTGATGACAGATAACATAATTTGTAAATAATATCATTCCATATCAGTCCTAATACCAGTATCGATTCATGCAAATAAAATATCGTGCGACTACACAGACCTTTACATACAAAGACAGAAGCAATGATTTCCGCCCTGTCTTCACTCTCATTATTCCATACAAGTCAACAATGAACCCATACTAGTGGTATAATAATCATATTATGCTGATCATATGAATTCGATTGACGATTACACCACAAAATCATTTGAGTGAGTTGACTAATTTTCTGTTGCACTCAAAACTGTTTTTCTCGTCATTATTCAAATTTGAACTCTATCGGTAAGGCGTTAGGAATATTGTATAAATTATTACCGTTTTGTGAGACATTAGATCGAGCAGCAGTGTCGAGATGAGAAATGAGGTTTTCCCACGATGTTCGCGTTTACTAAGGATATTAGATTATTTACGATACGTAGGGACAGTGCTTTCACTCCTCAATACGTAAAAGTGTCCTAAAAACTAAAGCTGATAGTATGTCTATCTGTCTGAAGAACTATTGAAGAGGATACTTTAACTGGGGAACCTTGAGGTCGAATTTTAAAGAATAAGGAAAAAAAATATAGGGTTCCCAAATCGTAAAATAAACAAGTAATTACACAAGATTTCTGTCGTAACGTCAAGTTAATGTCTCGGTTGGTTGGGTTAACTATTTCCAGGGTTGATAATATAGTAGATTGTTATACAAGGGGAGAAAGCGACCCATTTCACTCGAGATGTTTCTGGCACTCGAACGAAGTGAGAGCGCCAATAATTCGAGAGTGAAATCGGTGCTTTCACCCGAGTTAAACATACTATTTTTCATTTCGACTGTGAGGAAAACATTAAATTTACAAAAGTGGTTGTAGATGTCTTGGTGAGGTATTATGTAGTTCAGCGAGAAAGGAAAACTCAAGTTTTTAACAAAATATGACAGTTGATTTACAGTACTAACAATACCTAACACGATTAGAAAGAATAACGGTACGAATACATGAAAACAGAGTACAAAAAGCAGAAAATATCAAATAATTAAAATCTTTGCAAAGAATATCGATCGATTTTTTTCCACAAATAATAATAGAATCCAAAAATATTTTCTTTTTTTTATAAAAGTTTTAACGGCTTTGGACGAATCCTTCCTGAAATGACACTGACAATATAAAATTTGAAAAAAAAAAACATCTTAACATTAAGGCGGGCAGCCAAATATTTTAATTATTAATTGAATTAAAATTAGAAATTGTACATTTTTTTATCAACGATTATACATAATACCTACACAATATGATTTTCAATTTATAGTTAAGCAAAAATGATTGTTATTTGAATAACATGATGTGACTCAATTATCTTTGGTCCAAGCTTAGACTTCAGGCCTTGACTCTATGCCACGTCAATTAAAACTAAATTACTTTCCACCCTAGGGATGGATAAGCTATTTTCCACCCGGCTATCTACACAGGAAAGTTATATTTTCCGAACAGGAGAGATGAAAAATAATTTGCAGCAATACATGCTTCGTCTTAGTGAAATAAGTAGGTAGTAGAGTACTTACTCCCCATCTCAAACTTAGGTTCTTTGCAGAGGTATGAAAGTGATCATACTGACTTATTTACCCACTAGCTGTGCCCGCGACTTCGTCCGCGTGGAATAGTGACTTAGGATAGAATTTTTAATTTATAGGCTTATGACTTTACAAATAAGATACTTAAGTATAAGTACTTATAAGTACGCAAGATATAAAGTATTTATATAGTACATTTTAGTACTCACTTATCATTAAAATTGGCCATATTACAACAATAAGAAGCAAGTAGTAGGTACATCAAAGGTGATCAATTATTATGACCATACCGATTATTTGGACGTTCACAATTTGTATTTCGATTAGCAATTCCTTTGTTTGATAGGATAATATGGTTAATTTACTTTTAACTACTACTTTGCCACAAAAAAAACTACTACTTTACTTACATTTTACTTTGTTGTGTGGAAAAAATGGATCTAAATATAAATTTTTTCATGGCACTGTTTTGTTATACTTTGGCAAGTACCATAAAGTACCAAATATTCATTTAATTTATACAAACCAATATGGAGGAAACACTACACATTGAATTAAAACACTTCAGACAGATTCATTTCCACCCACATTTATTTTAAATTGTTTCGCCTCGGCCCCGTCCCGCCTTAGCCCCGGCCCCATCGAACGGGATAAAAAGTATCCTATGTCCTTCTCCTGGTACTAAGCTACCTCCCCACCGTTTCGTCCCGGTCCCGTGCTACCCCAGCCCCGGCCCCGTCTAGCGGGACAAAAAGTATCCTAAATGCAGTATCTTATGTCCTTCTCCTGGTACTAAGCTACCTCCCCACCGTTTCGTCCCGGTCCCGTGCTACCCCAGCCCCGGCCCCGTCTAGCGGGACAAAAAGTATCCTATATGCTTTTCCTGATTCTAAGCTACCACCCCACCAACTTTCAGCCAAATCGGTTCAGCCGTTCTCAAGTTATAAGTGTTGTTACAAACACGACTTTCTTTTATATATATATATTTTTGCCTACCCCCTAAGTCTATTGGCGTGATTATTTCTATCCTAGTTTACTCTCCAAGTGATGCTGAGTCAAATAAAAAAAGCCCCATCAAAATCGGTCCAGTAGATTCTGAGATTAGCCCGGACAAACAGACAGACAGACAAAAATTTTAAAAATTGTTGTTTTGGCTTCTATTACGGTAATTAAGACCCCCTGTAACAATTTTTCATAAAAATCTTCAATGTACAGAAATCGATCTTTTACAGTCTTATTATATGTATATATATAGATTGTGATTTACTGCCGATCTATTGTTGATTTAATAATTGATTTAATTACTATAATCTTGTCTTGATAACATGCAAACCGATTTATGTTTGGGTACTAAGTACAACTACAGTCTATGAATAAAAAAAGGGTAGTATTTAAACGAGCGACTGTAAATGAATGTTTTAGGTGTCAAAAATAATTAATTTGGGTTATAGAATTACTAAGTGAGCGACTGAGTGCGAGTGACGAGAAATCAACAGATCAGCAACTAACAAAGAATAATTTGAGTTACTTTAAATACAAAATGAGAAGCTTCATAATATTTGAGCGACCCAATTTTTGATTGAGTGTCAACATTGCGTCCTGCATTTTTTCAATATTTGGCAAATGGATTTTTCAAACTGAACAGTATTTAATCTTATATGAAGTGTTTCTAATGCAAAAACTGCTTTGAAAAATACAAATCGAAGTAGCGTATTATGAGGTCACTTTTAAATAAAAAATCATCTTATGAAATTACTGTTTGAAGATACCCTAAATATTCTTATAGGTAATTAAATTAAACATTGTATTACGAAGAAGTAATAATAATCAATTTGCGTTTACTTAAATCAAATAATCATAAACCGATTCGCGCACGAAGGGTTCCGTATATACTTGTATGTAAGCATTTAAATTGTGCAAAAATTTACATGACAATTATTTTGCTTATTTTATGTATGTTTACTAAGGTATATTAAAAAAAATATTTCTCAAAATCTTATTTTACCACTTTGTCGAGGAGTTAAAATTACAGTTTTCTAACACCTAACTCTGCGCTGAACTGGGGACAGACGGACATGGCGAGACTATAAGGGTTCCGTTGGACTACGAAGCCCTAAAAAAAGACGCTTCAGTCAGTAAAAAAGTGTTTTTCTTATCAATACTATAAGGAATATTAATTGGTATGAGGGTTGAGGAGCTCTTACTCATCGTCACTAGTAGATAAGTGCTAGCGCGGCCTCGTTTTCATTTTTGTCCAATGGTTATCATTTTTGCTTCCAGTGGTGGTGTTGTTAATAATAATCATTTTATAGTTTGCATAAAATATAAAACATAAGACCTCAGATAGAATATCAGTAACCAATAATCATTAATACAGCAGCTCACAAACTTTGCTCAAAGTGAACTTTCTTGTAGTTCGTTATGTAAAACCTCAATTGGAAAAATCGTAAATATCTTAATATTAAAGCTGCCCCCTCTGTATTTCTAGTCGCTCAGTTAGTAATTTAGTCGCCCGGATAATATTTTTATATCTGAAATGGATTTAACAAAGCCCACTTGTTGTAAGCTCGTTCTGGATTTTATTTTTTAATCAATATTTGTCGTTAGTTTAGTTAATTATTCGCTTACTCAAATTCATACCGCTCAAGTGATTAAAACAGTATGTCATCATCAGTCGCCAAGTTATTTTATATTCACTCGTTTTATTATTCCCTATAAAAAAATATAGAAGCTGGTGCATACTTAAATACGATATGCATATTATATCAAATCGAAAGGTTTTTTCAAAGACTACGTAAGTAAATATTACATGTACCAACCAATATCACATGTAAAAACCGACTCCCAATATATTTGCTTCTCTAACAAAGCCTTATATAACCAGCATCATCGATTTGGATGTTTTAAAATATGTAACTTCATGTTACTTATGAATGCAGATTTGAATAATTCGCAGACCTCACCATATTGTTCAGCATTGTACTTCCTTGCTGTGGATAGACAGGACAAGCTTCTAACGACCTAAGTCTTACATAGCTTGTTGCTCTCTATTGCGTCTAGTCATCGCAAAAACTTTTATTGAATAAACCAAACAATGTCCACGTCAAGTCTCATTTAGATCAAACACGTTAAATGATACAATGGTCTGATAATAGTCAATGGTAAGTCAGTCTGATAATAAATCTGATAAAAGCTAAGCACTCGATTGTGATCTATACTAAAACGAATCTAGTTAGATGTTAATATATTAATTAAGGATTTGACACACTGGACGCATTCCATTGATTGCTTCCATAAAAAAAAAAGCTCTGAATACTTAAGAAGTCCCGGTTTGGAACCTCGTATCAGACCAAAATTTGATTGAGTTAGGAGTAAGGTGGTGACCCTCCCCATGCCTTGGAAAGCGCGTTAAGCCGTTGGTCCTGCGCCTGATCTCTCATGACGAACTGCCGTCTCTCCGAAGAAACATAGATTGCACTTGTGAGTTGCGCACACCTCTGGGCACTTAAATATCTCCTGCGTACCTGTCCTATCTCTGTTGAGACGCGCCGCCATTACTGAAAATCGTCAGGAGAATATTATTAATTGATTGTTACTTCTACAGAATCGCATTGCAAGGAATATTCTTTACATCAGACATTCCTATCTTTGTTATATCACATAATTTAACATCAACTCGTACACATGCAAACAAACGAATCTAACGACAATTTACCCTGTATTGTATTCAAACAAACCTAAAAAAATTATTGTTCCCAACTGTTTTCGTGATATAATCCGAGGCATGACAGCCTGGATAAAAGAATGATGGATCTAGAATGACAATTTGGACAATTATAACACAGCCGGGGGTCGCAGGTCATCGAAGTAATTAGTAGCATATTGAACCACTGGCGCGGACAAACAGATATCATGATCTAAAAATTGGTTCAGTAGGATCACTGCCATAATATACGAGGAACGCTTTAACCTTAGCGGACCTGTAATAGTAATCCCCCTTGCCGATATCGACTACGGTGGCCAGTCACGACTAACCGACTGTGCGGGACATATTATAGTGCACAAGTGTGTGCGCAAACACAGGTGCACTCTCTATTCCCGATACATAGCTTGATGGGACAGCAATCTGACACGATCGGAGAGAGATCAGGCGCAGAACCAACGGCTTTACGTACTTTCCGAGGCACGGGTGAAACACCGCCAACTTCCAAACTCCGGGCTACCCTGAGTATTTCTGATCTGAAATTCCCAGGTACATATTTTTAGTGGACCTGTGCTAAAGTTGTGAATGGTAAAACTACAAATTAGAACATCTAGAACTGTCTAGAATTCTAGAACATGCCAATGCAGTCAGTATACGATTAAATTACAAGTCATCTAGAACCAAAAATCACATTTCACTATTAGCTCTTGTTAGGAAACACTACGCACGCACTAAGAAAGTCTGTTCAGTGCAAAATTGCAGCAAAGTTAAAACTATGTATATTGTTTGTGCGAAATAAAAATATATAATCCGTTTTCCATTAAAAGATACAAGAACTTTGTATAAACTACAATTTTAACAGTGTAAAACAAAAGTGAACCTACCGTTTCACCTACTCGTATAGCACAAAGAAAGCGATATGATCAGAACAGTAGAGCAATTAAATTCATTTTATCAATCGATATTGATTACGAATTACTTATGTAATCCCGATGACAGGCGTGTAATATCATTGATCATTACGTAACGTGAACAAAGATCTTCCTGACAATGGGATCATTGTGAAAATAATGTGGATGGAAAGGGCTTGTAGGTATAGTTAGAGCCGTCTTTGTCTTTGTTAATAATACCTTCAGGGCATATTTCACCAACTCAAGTATATAGGAATATTGAAGTATTGTATGACGCTCTTCATTACATGAATTTTTAGGGTTCTGTAGTCCAATAAGGAAACCTTAGGTATAGTTTCTCCATATTTGTTTTTTTTAATTAAATAGATCATAAAAAAGTTTTTCATAATTAAATAGATCATAAAAATATTAACCATCTTTGAAATAGGGGAAGATGACCACTGATTACCAATTAAACAAATTCATTCATTAATTCAAACTTTAGTAAGCATACGTAGGTAAATAGTAGGCATTCAACTTACCATCAGTTGACCACCCCATTTGCCTTCTTGACTAGTTTGACCAACACCATTGGACATATTGTAGTCTTCTTTTACAATCATTCAAATCTAATTTTGAATTGAAACTTTTTGCTGGTCTACAATCATCGCAAAATCTAGAAAATTCTGCAATTTCATCTTCAAATACGCAAGCAAAACTAAAAACAATGATATCTCTTGTTTACCAAACCGAATAAGGATTTATTGCGCTACGTCATTGTGTCAAACCATTGTTGTTTTTATCCATAGGTCAATTGTTGCAATCCTCTGCAATATTAGTTTTGTGACTTGACAGTTATGCCAATTTAACAACGGGCGTAGAAAATCGGAATAATTAGGCTTTTGATATAGAAAAAGTAATGAGGCAAGACGCCTACGTTGCAATAAATAATTATAATAATGAGATATGTGCGTGGTTCGATGCAACGTGTAGGCATTGTCCGTCTGAGAATGGATTGGTTGCAAATAATTGGTGATTTAACAAAAAACATTAACATATTCTAATGTTACGATATATAGCAAACGATTTGCTCAAATTTTGATAAGTTTTGTACCAGGATAAAAAGGAGGTTCATAATTATTTTAATAACCATTCGAATCAAAACATGAAGTTAACTTTTGGTAAGATTTTATTCTAACATCCAACACATAATAAACGATACAATTTATTGACTAGAGTGCATAATATATTATGCTTGGCCTTAATAAAGGTAGCATTCATTGGCACACATTGAGATCATTTTAAGTTAATTTTATTCATCTACATAATCAAAACCTCAGGACATCAATAGCAATTTTGTTTTGTGATCTTGTAGTTCACAAAACTTTCTTGTAGTATGGGACTACTTCATCTAGTAATGGATCGTATTTGAGCCTGCCATTTGAGTCATCTTATCGCATTATGAACCGAGGTAAGTTGGGCCGGTTACCATGGCAACCAACTACATCTGGTGCAGGCAAACTAGCTAAGTAAGTTTAAGTGGCTCTATATCAGGTAGAATGTGTGCGGCTGTAGTTCCAGCTGCGCCATCTTAGCCAGCAGTCGATGCAGGCGGCGGTGCGCGCGCGCACTCCGCGGACTGGTTACCATGGTAA